>JAUMJL010000193.1:3000000-3163098 GCA_033558185.1 Dromococcyx pavoninus | reverse complement strand
AGCACCATGAGCACCGAAGGAGCCCCAGCAGGATCTCAGCTATGGCTGGTAACTGTGACACCTCAACCTGTCACCTTCTCTCCCTGCTCTGATGGTGGGTGGCAGTTATGCCTCAGTTTCCCTACCTCGTCACAGTGTAGGCTTCCCTGGCCAGGCTGCCAGCACTGCCTGCCTTTCCCAGTGAGAGGAAGAGGAAGTAAAAGGCTGTGCTTCCTCTGCTCTCTATTTTGGGCTGGCCTATGCTGCTCCTTTTGCCCAGGTGGAGCCGGGCAGGATGCCTGTCTCATCTCCAGCGGGGTGGCCAGGCCTGACTCTGCTGCCGGGGGGTGCCAGGGATGCTGCTCTCCATGGGATTGGCTATGGAAGCCACACACTGTCCCCTCCAGGACCCCTGAGCCTCTGGCTGAATCCTGCTCTTCCCTCCCCGATGAGCCATGCTCAGGCCAGGCCCTGCCTGTCCTCTAATTAATGCAATTAGGAAAGTCTCCAGGCTAGATGCCAGCAGCAGCAGTTGGAGCATCATTTCCAGGTTCACTGCCCACAGGCTTAGAGGCAGATAAGGCAGCTGGGATGCTCAGGGAGATGTTGTCCCTGTCCTGGGGCTGTGGGACAGGCTGGGGACACTTGTGGGGACCAGCGCTTCATCCCCCACTACCAGCCCAGCACAGGAGCAGGCAGAGCCCAGCTGAATGTGTGGGATGAGGGACCCAGGCACAGGGCAGAAAGGTATTAGGCTCAAGGGACCCACCTGTGCCACCTTCCTGTCCTCAGGCTGGGGTCCTGGCCACCATCCCCACTCTCCAACCTATGCGTAGTTCCAGGAATGCTGGCCCACAGAGTGCTGCTCCACAGGCCCAGGCACCTCCTCCCAAGACTTAGGCTCAGGCAGGTGCCCCTGGGCTAGGGGTGCCCTGGACTGAGAGTCCTGGCCAGAGAAGGGCAATCCCTGCAGGCACAGTTCTGGGGATCCCCTGTGCCCTAGAGGAGCCATGGGGGTGGTCCCTGCACCCTGCAGCCCCCAGCACCCTCCAGCCCCACACCGGCTAGGTCTGTAGCAGCGATGTTTTTAAACTGAAAGAGGAGAGGATCAGACTAAAGAAGAACTTCTTTACACTGAGCATGGCGAGGTACTGGCACAGGTTGCCCAGAGGAGTGGTGGATGCCCCATCCTTGGAAATGTTCAAGGCTAGGTTGGATGGGGCTTAGAGCAACCTGGTTCAGTGGGAGGTGTCGCTGCAGGGGAGCTGGACTGGATGACCTTCACGGTCCCTTCCAACCCAAACCATTCTGAGTCTATAATGACCCCAAGGTCTCCCAGCCCTTGTTGTCCCCCTGAGTCTGTTTCCCTGGAAAGCGGATGCTCGTATAGACATGGTGGTGGGGGTCCCTGCTTCTCCTCGAATTAGACATCAGAAAAAATTTCTTCACCGACAGGGTGGTGAGACACTGGTACAGGTTGTCCACGGTGGTGGTGGATGCCCCAGTCCTGCAAACATTCAAGGCCAGGTTGAATAGGGCTCTAGCAGCCTGATCCAGTGGGACACATCCCTGCCCATGGCAGGGGGGTTGGAACTGAAGTGGGCATAAAGATCCCTTCCAACCCAAACCATTCCATGATGACTCCAAGGTCCCCTGTTTCCTCCCAGTCCTTGGTGGCCCTTCCAGTCCTGTTACCCCTGATCAGAATCACCCTGGGCAGGAGATACTCTTGCAGGCACCACGGTGAGGGAGGGTCGTCCCTGTTCTTCCTCCTCAAAGCTGGTGGCAACCCCAGCGACTGGGGTCGGTTGTGCCCCTTTTTTTTTGGGAGGAACCCCCCCCCCCCCTTCGGGTGGGCCCCATCGCTGTGGCCCCGCGCTGCTCCTCCCACCATCCCGACAGCGCGGCCCCACACCGCCCGGCATCGCCCTTTTAAGGAAGGGGACATTCTTCACATAAACAAGCGCTGGAGCGGGGGGGGGGGAGGGTGTCCCCTTCTAGGGGCGGGCGGGGGGACAGAGCGGGAATGGGGGGGGGTGCGATCCTTAAATCCACACACACACACCATGCACTCCCAGTTCGAGCTGGTTTGGTGACAGGGTTTTTGGGACAGGGAGCGCTGGGATGAGGGGGGAGCCTTGAAACAGCCAGGGAGCGTTTCACAAGTGCGGGAGGCGGCAGGGGGCGAAGAGCGGAGGGACACCCCCCCCCCCCCCGCCTCCAAACCCGGGTGGTGCCGTTGTGGGGGTGGGGGTGGTGTTTGGCCACCCCCCGGGCCGAACCCGAGCGGCTCCGCATCCGGCGGGCGGGAAACAGGGCATCCGGGGCGGGGAGGGGCCCATTTTCCTGCTCCCCCTCCCCCTCCCCGGGGGATGCAAAGGGCTGGGCTGAGTTCCCCCCTCCATTCCCTTTCAGCCACGCGTGGGTGCATGCACACACCCACAACCCCCAATCCCCCCCCCCAGCCACGCGTGGATGTATGCACAGGCCCCCAATCCCTCCCCCCCATGCGTTGGTGCATGCACACATACCCCAATCCCCACAGCCACGCCTGAGTGCGCGCACACACCCTCCCCCCCACCACCCCCCGATACCCTCAGCCACGCGTGGATGTATGCACCTCCCCCCTCATCATTTCCAGCCACGCATGAGTGTATGCGCGCACACCCCCCAATCCCCCCAAGCTGTGCGTGTGTCTATGCACACACCCCGTCGAGCACTCCAAGCTCCCCCAGCCACTCGTTGGTGTATGCACCCCCACCTCCTCCCCAATCACCCCCGTTCCACCCCTGCCACACGTGGATGAATGCAACCCCCCCAGTCATTCCCAGCCACACGTGGGTGTAGGCACGCACAAACACACACCTCCCGACCCCCCCAGCAACGCGTGGGCCAAAAAGGGGCGCCCTGGAGTATGGGGGGGCCGTGGGCGCCGCCTCCCCACCCCACTCAGCCAGTCTGAGGTCGGGGTACAAACACGCCGTTTATAAGCCCCCCCCCCCCCCCCCCCCCCACCCCCCAGCTGAGCAACCCGTGGGTGGTAAGGGATGCTAAGCGGTCCCGGAGGTGATAATTAGCGGTCCCGGGCGGTAATTAGAGGTCCCGTGGGCCAGTCGTTCCCGGCACTAATGAGGAGGGGAGGGCTCCAAGGCAGCTCCTTCATTGATGCATCTGTGCCAAGAGCAGGGGGCACCACTGTCCCCCCACCCCCCACCCCCAATCCAACCTGGACCAGCATTCCTGATTTGGGGATGGGGGGGGGGGGGGGCTCTAAAAAACTGGGGGGGGTGTCTAAAAAATCGAAGGGAAAGTCTGCCCAACTGTTAACTCCTTCCCTGTTGGTTGTATTTCTGGCCAGATTACCATCCCCAGGCTTGGTGCATCATCAAACTGGTGCCCAGTGCGGGCATCCATGATGGGCAGGGAAGGTGAGGGACAGGGTTTGTCACTGTGTCTCTACTGGAGTTGGCGTGTCAAGGGAGACGCCAAAGCTGAAGTGGCTGTGGTGGCCCCAGGCCAGAAACTGAGCTCCATGTGCGATGCTGCACGTCCAGATCTGTGGGGGGCAAAGAGGGCCGGTTAGTGGATGGGTTCCCACCAGGGATGCCATCTCCCACCCAGCCACCCTTTCCCACAGTGCCAGCCCTACCAGGTAGGCGATGAAGACCACGTAGGCAGCCAGCAGCAGGCCCAAGGCGATGTAGTATCCCAAGCCCTGCAGCATGGGCAGAAAGTCCACCACAAAGTAGATGTTGATGGCGCAGACCAGCCCCGTGATGAGAGTCATCAGTACCTTCGCTAGGCTGCAGGCAGGGCAGTGGGCATCAGCGTCAGGGCAGAGTCCCTATCCCATGTGCTACCGGGCACAGCAGTCTGGGAGATCTGGGTTGCAGGTGAGCAAGATCCCACCTATCTGGGACAAATCTACACCCCGTGGCCATACGACACCACCACAAGGAGCCTCTGGACACAGGCTTTGGCCATCCTCCCACTGCAAAGCTGGCAATGCCAGGAACATGCTGTAGACCCTGAGGATGCCCGAGGTGGGGGCGAGATGTGGCACTGGGACAAGGATGGAGAGGGCAGTGATGGGGTCTGTCCTGCTCTGGTGGGAATGACCATGCACCCTCAATGCCCACACACCAACAGCCCCCGCAAGGCGGTTTCAGGAGGGCAGGATGGTCTGAAGAGAGGGTGCCTGCAGTAGGACACCCTGCTCTGTCCCCCACTTGCCCCTGGAACTCACAGGCCATTGGTGAAGTCCTGCATGAGTGGGCGCAGGCTGGTGAAGGTGAGGACAGGCAACACAGCGAAGGGCAGCTGGAAGAAGAGGAGGGTGAGTGGGACACACCTTCCAAACTGGGGTGTTGGGGTGCAGGTGGTGCCCTCCACCTTACCAGAATGCTCTGGAGGATGTTGAGCAGGTCATTCATGCCTGTGAGGTGGTTGACATCCTTGAAGGCGGCCACAAAAATGGTGGGCAGGATGGCAAAGGAGCGGGTGAAGAGCACCCGGGTGAAACGGGACCAGCGGAGCTGCAGAAAGCCCTGGGGACACAGCAAAACCTGCACCCTCACCATGCCCAGGGCACTGGCCCCCCGAAACCGTGGCTTGGAGGGACATGGAAGGCATCATCCCCTCCTCTGTGCCAGGGTATTGAGCTGACCCTTGCAGGGCTGCTGGGCCCCACTAGGTGTCAGCTCCAGCTCATTAAGCAAACGAGCTCATAGGGAAACACTGTGAGGCACTCACAGGGCACCTCTGGGAGGGGGGTATCACAGGAGGCAGGGGTGGCCATGCAGCAGCAGTGGGTGGGCATGTCCCCATTCCATCTCCTGAGGACCCTGGTGCCAGCAAGCTGCCACCCACTGGCTGGGCAATTCCCCATTCCCAGCACGAATGGGGGAAATTAACTCTGCCAAGTGCCCCTGGGGAGGGAAAGGACTTCCCGTAGGATCCCTCAGCCAGAGCCCAATTGTGATTACCCCCCCCTCAGCTGCTCCCCATGGGGATGAGGGGCAGCATTCCCAATTCCTCACCTCCATGACGAACTGCCCCGCGTAGGTCCCAGTCATTGTGGAGCTCTGCCCTGCTGCTAGGATCCCGATGGCCCAGATATACAGTGCTGCCACTCCAAAATAGCAGCCCAGGATGACACCCTGTGTGGACACTTCTATGGGAACCACAAAATGTCCCCCATCCCGGGGAACCCATCAGCTCCTGGTCTCCCAGTGGGGTTGTGGCAGCCCCCAGCTCCAGTGATCAATGGGGGGCAGTACTCTGTCCCCCGTATGGGTATGGATATGCGCTGGACGCAGCCCAGGGCCACTTACCCCCTGGTAGATATCCACGGAGACTGTCTCATTATTGGTGGGGAAGATGCCAGCGTAGCGGCTGACACTGCTGTTGATGCACTTGTTGTGCTGCAAGGCACAGTGGGCATCAGTGTGACAGCCACCCAGCAGTCCCCATGGGCATGAGGGGATCAGGACGCCCATTCTCCAGGGGATGCTCGCCCTGCCTGTCTCCATAGCTGGCACAGCCATCAGCTCCCTGCAGGTGTGGGGTGGTGCTCACCATGTCCTCATTTCGCTGGTGGTAGAAAGCTTTGCCAAAGACAGCCATGACGAAGAGGTTGATGAGGAAGGAAACGAAGAGGGCCAGGCAGGACTCGGTCAGGAAATACATGTTAGCCTCCCTCACCGCCTCCTTCTTGGACCGGTCTATTGCCCGCGTCTGGGCATGATGGGTGACATGGGTGCCACAGGGTAAGGCGAGCACCCCCTGTACTGCAGCCAGGACCAGCTTCCCCTGAGACACCCTGGGGAGGCAGTGCCCATGACAGTGCTTCGGTCTCACCTTGACCAAGGAGGAGTGGAGGAAGATGTTATGGGGCATGATGATGGCGCCAATGATGCCCACAGCCTGGAGCAGCTCCTCTCGCCCGCAGCCCGGACAATAGGGAAGGAAAATGCCCTTCAGCACCTCCACCTGCCCTGGCCTCACCACCATGTACTGGGGACCATTGGGAAGGGGCACTGTGAGCTGGTGCCCTCCCTGCTGTAGCCCAGTGCCAGCCGGGGTTTCCCTGCCAGCTCCCACCTAGCCCTGTGGGGAAAGAGGTGTCCCCAGCTCCCCCCTCTTCACCTCGTAGCCGAACGTCAGGGCCATGATGGTGATGAGGAGGCCGAAGAAGGCCTCCAGTTTGCGGAGCCCTAGAGGGGTCAAGAGTTAGGGTGGGACAAAACGAGGGACACTGGTGCCACATCAGCACCAGGGAAGCCTGGGGAACTGTCCTCCCCATCCCTCCACCCAAATATGGCACTCACCATATTTGTCAATGAAGAGGAAGAAGAGGGTGTCTACGATGGTAATGAGGACCCCACCCCAGAGAGGGATGCTGCAGGATGGCAAAGAAGGGCGTTAGACAGATGCCCCTTAGGAGAGCAGGACCATTGAGGAGGTGGGGGTGTCCCGATGGGGTGGCTTTACCGGCCAGCTGAGAGCAGGCTGAAGGCAATGGCTGTCCCAATGACTTCCTGCATGTCAGAGCCAATGATGGCAATTTCTATCATGAGCCAGAGCAGCACACGGGGCACCTGAAGGGGCCAGGGAACAGCGAGGTAGAGTGGCTTGGCCCTGGGTAAGCAGGCACAGCCTCCAGGGTTAAGTCCCCTGTGCCTTTCCCTAGGCTGTGGCAGGCCACCCAGAGAAGCATGGGGACCCCAGGGGATGCCCCCAACCAGCCTCTCCAACAACAGAATCATGTGGTGTAGGATGGACCCTAAATCCCAGCTTATTTCCCCTCTCAATCCCTGCCCCAGTAGGAGGGGAGGACAGGACCCAGCTGGCTAGATATGGTGCTTGGGGTGTGCTGGGGCAGAGGGATGTATCTAGCCCTCCTTTTGGAGACCCATCAGCCAACATCTCTTAGCTTACTCCTCTTCACTAGGCTCCTGCCAAATAGATAGGACACCCATCTTCCCACTCCTTTGCTGTGTGACCCCCGCTGCACCATCCCAGCTTCCCACGCCAACGTGCCCAGGCTCACCCTACATTTCGGCTGTGCATCGCTGCCATGACGCCTGGGCTCACCTCCCCTGGGGACACAATCATGTCCCCAAATCACACCAAAGCCACCAAGGCAGCCGCTCCCCTCACAATATCCCCATACCAGAAGGGTTTGAGGGTGCTAGATGAGGGAACTGGGGCTGGAGGTGGTGGGGAGGAGTGCCTGGGAAAGGAGAGGCTCTTGCAGCATCTTCCTGCTCCTCTCCACCTCCCAAACAGCTCTTGCCCCCCAGTCCCTGCCAGAGCTGCGGGACCCCAGGTGCAGGGGGTCCCTGTGACCCTGGGGGACCCCCTGTGGCTGCTCACCTTGGGGTAATAGAGGTAGCAAATCTCACCCAGGTCCTTTCCCGTCACCACGCCCAGGCGGATGGCCAAGCGCTGGCACAGCAGCCCCAGGACGGTGGCCCACAGCAGCACCCACAGCAGCTGGGGAGCAGGAGTGAGGCAACAGGAGCTGGGTACTGGGCAGGATCTGACTGCCCAGGGCACCCAGTAATGTTATCAGCCTTGAAGGAGAAACCTGAAGGGGCTGGAGGTGGTCCCAGCCCAGGCAGAGGGTGGCCTTCCTGCACATTTGCACCCCCTCCCGCATTCCTGCATGTCCTCCCCCAGTGTCAAGGGCCCCTCGCTGCCTTCCGGCTCCCCGGGGTTGGGAAAGCCAGCTTGCCATGGGACTGCACGGCCGTTGGAGTAGGAGCGGTTACAAAACTGCAGCTGTTTCCTGACCCCAGGTCCTGGGGGGCCCGGGGCTCACCTTGAACCCTGCCACCGCCCCACACTGCAGGTCTGACTCCACGTTGCCTGGGTCCAGGTAGGCGATGCTCATGAGGAAGCCGGGACCAGTGAAAGCCCAGAGCTTCCTAAAGCTGAAATGGGGCTGGGACAAGGCAGCAGGTCAGAGTGGGGCGCTCCCATTCAAAACCAATGTCTCCCAGTTGCACTCCCAGTCCCCTTTACCCTGTTTCTGGGAAGACCTCTGCTGCCTGCATGGTCTCATTTCGCATACAGAGGACATTACTGTTTTGATGAAGGAACCGGCTGCCCCCCCAGCCCCTCTCCCTTAGCAGCAATGCTGGGGGGCAGCAAGACCCACATCCCACATGGGGACAAGTTGGACAGTGATTTGCAGGGGGTCCTGGGGCTGTCAGGCATTGCTAATTGCAGCCCATGGGATCCCACTGCCAAGACCTGATTTTTCCACCCCTCCTAGCAGGGGAACCCCCATTCCTTCCCCTTTTCCTTTCCACCCCCCAGGACTAACTGAGGATGGGGAATCCCACTGACCCTGGCATGGGCTGGCCCAGGGCAGTAAGCCCAAGAGTTGCATGAGCTACAGGGTGATCCTTGTGGCATCTAACCCTGTGCCTCGATTTCCCTGTCTGGAACCCTTTAAGTGTGGAAAAGCTCATCCAGGAGCCAGGAGTGATTTGCCTGAACCAGGTGTGGGGACACTCAGGTCCCCAGGGCATGTCCAGGGCACATCTCCTCCCCTGCAGTGGCCCTTTGCCCTTCCCACCTCAAGCTCCCCGGAGTATGGACCACCTGCACCATCTCCACCCATGCTCAGATGGCCGTGCCAGCCTGGCAGCACCTACCCCATTGCCCTTAGGGATGCTGATGAGTTCATCCAGGTAGGTCTTATCCTGTGTGCTGGGGCACCGCGGGGGCTTGGGGCTCCTGCTGGCGCCATAAGTCTGGGCTTGGCCCTGGTTCAGGGACCCTGTGAGACCTAGGGGAGTGAGGAAGAGGAGGAGGGAAGGTTGAGCAGCCAACCAAGGGGACAAGGACATGGATGGGCTGGCAGCCCTGATGGCACCTTCCCCCAAGTCCCATCTGCCTCTGCCAAATGAACCCCATGAGGGATGAAGCCCATTTTTCCAGGGGGTCCATGAGGGTGGCTCTATGGGACATTTGGTGCTACCCAAAGGTGTTGGATGCCACTTCCAGCTCAGGTATCGCTAAAACCCCCTGGTTCCAGCCCAATTTTCACCAGTCCAAGAGCATTTCTGCACAGGAAGGGGACCCTGCTCAAGCACTGCTGCTGGGTGGGCACAGAGTGGGGACCAGAGGCTGGTGCTGGTCCTGGTCCTCCCCCATCATGGGAGTGTGGGTGAATCACAGGTGGGTTGGGGGAACAGAGGATGGGGCAGGTGGGGAAGGCAGGACAGGCTGGGGAGAAAGGAGCCCACCTGGGGTGAGGAGCAAAGCCAGGATCCTGAAGTAGAGAGAAGGAGGTCTGGGAGAGGAAAGGAGGTATGGGGTGACCCAGGCATCAAGGAGCTCACCTGGCTGTAGTGATGCCATAGTTGGGCCTGATCTGGACATGCTGCTGGAAAGCCCTGACCTCGACACTGGGTGCAATGCCCACCACCCAGCTTTTAAAGGAGCCTCCAGTTACCCTCCCCTCTACGAGGAGAAGAGGAGGAGGAAATGCTCCTACCCCACCCACTGACTTGGGCTGGGAAAGGGACCTTGCCTGGGGGTGGGTGGGTGCTATGAATGTGTGTGGTCTTAGTTACCCAACTGAGAGGGAGAAGGGGACCCAGCACCTCCTTCCCCCTTGCTGCACACATGCACATGCAAACATGTAGCACCCGCGCCTGTGTGCCAAGGGGTACTGGGTGCGTGCTCATGTATCACCCGTCATCACATGTCAGGGGTTTGCTCCTTGAGCAGCTGGGGGGACGGTGTCCCACAGTGTGAGGAGGAAGAACTGACCCCATGGAAGTAGGGGAAAGGCTGGAGGAGTGGGAGTGAGGAGGAAGCAGTTGTGAGTTGCGCAAGCGCCTGAGCAGGTCAAAATGCACCCTCAGCTGCTCAGGCGGAGCACTCGGGAAGGCTTTGTGGCACTGGGTGCCCACGCCACCCCTGGCTGGGGGGACCCTCACCGCAAATATGGGGAGCTCAGCATCATGGTGGATCTGGCTGCTCCCATGAAGGTGGGGCACCCCATCCCCAGGACCCTCATGGCTGTGAAGTGGGAGGAGGAGCACCCCAGGTGCACTCATGGGTACCCGGGTACTCCAGCTGCCTCTTCAGGGCACCCTTCTGCCAACTGGACTGTGCCCTTCAGAGAGGTGGGCATTGGGGCACTGCCTCAAGGGAGATGTGAGGTGTCCCAGCACAGGCATGTGATCTTGGCTCTGCCCCAGGGTATGTCCTGGGCACCCCCACCCCAGGTGGAGGCTAGAACAGTCGGGATGGGGGGCAGGATGCGTAGGTCCCCCCTAGATTGGCAAGGGGAACAGGGTTAGCACGCAAATTGGCACTCTCTGCCCTCCCCGAGCCCCAGTTTTCCCAAAGCAAACGAGCCTGACCAGGCAGCACTAGCAGCTTTATTCCCCCTTAGCCTGAGGATCATCATGATGCAGGGGGCTGGGCAGGGAGCTGTCAGTCCCAGCAGAGGCAAAGGGAGTCCCAGGTGACCACTGGCGGCCAAAGGGGGCAAAGAACTGGGAGGCGAAGGAAACAAGGTCGTGGGGCTGCTGCAGGAGCAGGGCCTGGAGGAAGTCAGCCAGCAGTGCCTGGATCTCGGGGTGCTGCCGGACATAGACAGCGTGGGACGTTTGCAGCTCCTCCTGTGGGGGGTGGGTAGGGTGGGTACAGGCACCAGTGTGTCCCCCCCAGCCACCATGCTGGGCGGTGGGCAGGACGCCTGGGTCCTTTCCCACCCTGGAAGAGCTTGGGGGAGTCCTGGCCAGCCTGATCCCCGCTGTTCTCCCTGGGCACCCCAGGGGGAGACCCTACTGGGGAGCGGCACAGCCCCTTGTCCCCATGTCCCTCTATCTCACCTTCCTGTCCAGGAACCAGGAGTAGAGCTGGATGTCCGCCTCCCAGTCAAGGGGCTGTTTGTGGAAGGAGGGCTGGGGCTTGACCCCACCTGACAGCAAAAAGGCAGGACAGTGTGCTCCCCCCTCGTCTGCCTCTGCGAGGTCTGTAGTCTCCTGCTGGCACTCCAGGGGAACCTCCATGCTTGAGGACTCCTGCTGCTGGACCCCCAGGTGAGGAGGGGTAGCACGTCTCCCCCAAACCGCAGAACCCATCCGTGTAACTCTGGGGGGGAGTGGGTGGCACAATGACACCCCCCTCCCCTAACTTCTGCAGGCCCTGTCACCCCCTCATCCTCTCCTTCAGGCCCCTCAACACCCCTCCTTCCCCTCTGCAGTCCCCCAGACCCCGTCACCCCTTCATCCTCCACTCCCAAGTCTCCCAACACTCCCTCCCCTCAGCAGCCTCCCAGCCCCTGTCACCCCCCATCCTGTCCCCCAGCCCCCCAACATCCTCCTTCTCCTCTACAGCCCTCCCAACACCCCTGTCCTCCCGACCTGCCCGGACTGCACTCAGGTTTCCCCCTCCCTACAACACCTCAAACGGTCTCTGTAGCAACGGCCCCGCCTCTTAAAGGGGCTGCGGGGTTAGGGGGTGTGGGGCAGCGGCCGCGGGGGAAAGGGTCACACAGGTACAAATTCGATCCAGTCTTTTATTTGTGGGGGTGCTCCAGCCCCTGGTACAGCAGCACCCCCCAACACCGTGTCTTCATAGTCTCATCCCAGTGTGTGTGTGGGTGCGGGGTGTGTGTGTGTGTCTCTCCAGCGCCAAGCATGTGGTGAATGGAGAAGACCCCTTTGCCTGGAGGTAGTACAGGGATCCCCCACCCTTGCTGGCTCCATCCAAGGACCCCTAAAGGAGATGCACAACACTGGAGGTTGCTGGGGGAAGGGAGGGCTCCCTGAGTGCTGGGGGAGGGGGAATTGGGGGATCCCAGAAAAATTGAGGGGGGGTGTGTGTAAGAAATGTCCTTGGTGCCATCCCTACAGCCCCAGCAGTAAGGTGGAGGGCTACAGACCCCCATAAAGGAGATCGAGGTGCTTCTAGGTGACAGCTGGTGACCATCAAGTCCGGGGAAGCAAAGGCAGGGATCCCTTATAGGTGCCCGCATGGGGGCAGGGGTGGAAGTGGGGTTGTCCACTCTTATCCACTCCTTGTGGGCACCCCAGGATGGGAATTCACAGCAAGAAAAAACCCACAGTGTGTCAGGCCCTCCCATGCCCGCGCAGCACCCAGCCCATGAAAAGGGCAGAGGTCTGGGCAGGGAGAGTCTAGGTGGTATTGTAGAGATCCTTGCGCCGCCGCACTGCCTTCAGGACACGAGCACGGAAGGCATCAGGGTCTTCCCCTCCACCTTGCTGCATTCCCAGTGCTGCCTGCAGCTCTAGCTGGTGGGTCCGCAGGAAGGGGTTGTAGGTCTGCTCCTCTCCCAGCGTAGAGGGGCACTGTGGGGGCAGCCACTCAGCTCAGCCTCTAGCCCCTGAATTAGCACCGTCGGCAGGGAGTTGGGACACCTCCCCACCCCTCCCCAGCACCCCTTCCCCTTGTGACACCTGCCATACCAGAGGGTGGTGGGGGGCATCATCCCTGCCAAGGGATGGAGAACCCAGTGAGGGGTTGGGGGGGGGGCTGCAGCCAGGGAACCCCCCAGCCTCACCGTGCTCCTCTTCTCCTGCCGTTGCTGCACTGCCCACCACAGCTTCTGCTCTACTGAGGGATTGTCCAGCTCCAGGAGACTGGCGAAGGTCAGGCACTCCAGTGCGTACTCGTGCCCTGGGGACCCCTGTGCCTCTTAGCATCGCGCCTTCCTGCTCCCACAGCTCAGCAGCATGGGCCAGGAGGGACACATGCAGCTCTGCCCCGCTGTTGGGGATACTCACCTGGCCACAGCAGTGTGTCATCGCCCAAGCTCATGGCCAGATCCAGAGAGGCAAGCATGGTCTCGGCGGACCCCTCAAACAGCCTGCCTGGACCCCCACACAACCCACATCATAGCAGGGGGACTGGAGGAGCACCCCAAGCCCTTCCCAGAGTGGGATGCCCACCCAGTCACTCAGGTCCATGGTTGGATGCACTCACCACAGCCAGCGAGGAAGAGAAGGTCCCCAGAGAAGAGGCAGGGGGGGCCACCGAAGGGCCCCCCATCCAGCACGTACACCATGTGGCCCACGGTGTGACCAGGCGTGGAGAGCGCCTCAAAGGTCAGGCAGCCCACGCTCACCTTCTCCCTGTCTGCAAGTGGGCTGCACCAGGCACAGGGCTGTACCACCAGGATGGCCCTCCCAGCACCCCAAAACACCAGCCTCCCCATGCAGCACCTCCCTCTGCCCATGATGGGGGCAAAGTGCTATGGGGGATGGATTGGTGGGTGGAACAGAGAGTAGTGGTTTGGGGTGAAGTCCCTGCCCCCCCAAATTTGCAGGGGTGCTGAGGGAACATGGGGGTACATGACTTACTTGGTGAGCTCTGGGATGGTGTCGAGTGCGCTGCCATACACCCTGCAGGAGCTGTATCGCTGTCGGATTGCTGCGTTCCCCCCGCTGTGGTCCCTGCAGGCAGGGAGGTCAGCACCCAAAAACATGTCCCCCATCCCATGTGAGGTAGGGCTGGGGGTCATGTCAGCTGGGGCACCCTCCACAGCAGCTGCCCACCCCCTGCTTGCCCCTTACCAGTGCTTGTGGGTGCAGAATATGGCTTCCAGTATCACCCCCTCTTCTTCAATGGCAGCCTAGGAATTGGGGGGTGCAGAGAGATTTGGGGGAATAGGGACAGACCTCCAGTATTGGTCTCCCCTAAATTCCCATCTTGGCCCCCCCCAGCTCCGCAGGTGCTGGATGAGCCCTGCCACCTCTCCAACCTTGCCTTGAACACTAGGGCTGCAGATTAGGGGCAGATTTGCCCCTTCTCTCTCACCAAGAAACCCTCTCCCAGGGACACCAAAACACCCAGTCGAGGTCTCCCATGGGGGTCTTACCTCCACGGCCAGTGGGTCAGAGGGGTCGACAATGGCCGCACGGCCAGAGCCAGTGTCGATGACCAGGTAGCTGTAGTTGTTGGAAAGCATGGGAATGGGCAGGATTTTCACCCCTGGGTGAGGAAGGACAGACAGACTTCAGAGCATGATCACTCTGCCCAAGCAAGGGGTAAGGATAAACACCCCACATTTTAAATCAGATGCTTTGGGCAATTTGGTAATGGCAAACTTCCCTCCACCCCAAAGTGCCAGTGTTAGGGACACATCGGGGCTGTGGTAGCAGTGGGACTGGCCAGGACTCACCTGGGAAGCAGCAGGGCTGGGGCACAGAGTGGCCGTGCGGGTACCGCTCCCGGGCCTTCTTCAGTTGCCGCAGGTAGAAGAGGTAGCCCAGCCGCGTGCGGGTGTACAGGGTGTACCTGGGAAGGGCAGACACCCCCAGGTGTTAATCATGGAATCATAGCATTATAAAATATCCTGAGTTGGAAGGGACTCACAAGGATCATCGAGTCCAGCTCCTGTCCCTCTACAGGACAACTCCAACATTCACACTGTGTGTCTGAGGGCACTGTCCAAATGCTTCTTGAGCATTGTCTGGCTTGGTGCTGTGACTGCTTCCCTGGGGAGCTGTTCCAGCACTCCATCACCCTCTGAGTGAAGAACGTCTTCCTAATATCCAACCTAACCCTCCCCTGGCACAACTTCCTGCCATTCCCTTAGGTCCTATCATTGGTCACCAGAGAGAAGAGATGAGCACCAGCTCCTCCTCTTTCCCTTGTGCAGAAGCCGTAGACCATGATGAAGTCTCCCCTCAGTCTCTGCTTCTCCGGGCTGAATGGACCAAGTGACTTCAGCTGCTCCCCATACGACTTCCTCTCTAAACCCTTCATCAACTTTGTGTCCTCCTCTGGACACTGTCCTGTATCTTTAGATCCTTTTTATCCTGTGGCACCCAAAACTGCAGACAGCCCTCAAGGTGGGGCCACACCAGTGTGGAGTACAGCAGGACAATCCCCTCCCTCTCTCAGCTGGCAATGCCATGTTTGATGCACCTCAGGATACAGTTTGCCCTCCTGGCTGCCAGGGAACACTGTTGGTTCATGTTCATTCCCCTTTTGGTAGGGCTGCTTTCCAGTCTCACGCTCCCCAGTCTGTGTGTACATCCAGGGTTGCTGTGTCCCAGGTGCAGAACCCAGCACTTGCCCTTGTTAAACTTCACGTGGCTGGTGACTGCCCAGCTCTCCAGTTTGTCCAGATTGCTCTGCAGGGCCTCCCTGCCCTCAGGTGTCAACAGCTCTCCCCAGTTTTGCATCACCTGTAAACTTAGTCATTAAACCTTCCAGTTCTGCATCCAGGTCACTTATGAAGATGTTAAAGAGTATTGGCCCTAAGAAGGATCCCCAGTGCCCTGCTGGTTACCCCCGACTTGGGGAGGGGGCTAGGACCCCCCTGGGGGACACACACAGGGTCCCTTTCCCACATGTGAGAGTTGGAGGTGACAAATCTCCCCAGTCTCCTTCCCCAACTCCACAGCGAGGTCAGAATCAGTGCCCCAGGCTGGTCCCCTGCAACGGCTCTGGGTACCAAGGAACTGGGGGGGCGAGGAGTGGGCATCGCTGCAGGGATGTCCATCTGTATGTCCGTCTGTTCCCGAGGGCTCTGCTCAGCGGGAGGTGCTGGAGCCTCAGGTCTCTGCCACACGGGTGGGGTGGCCATGCCCAGGGCTGACCCTGCTCCCAGAGCCTTCCCTGGGTGCCACGGTCTCGGGGCACAGGGAAGTGGGAACAGAGCAGCCTGGGGAAACGGGAAGCGAGCGATGAACGTGCCGCGAAGGGGTGCGACACAGGAGAGCCGGGAGGCTCAGAGGACACCCCCCCCCCCCATTTATACTGAAGCGTTTCAGGCCCGTGCCTGCGGCCGGTACCCTGGAGATCGTGCAGAGCCCCGGGTTGCCAAGCCCATTCATGGGATGCTTACACCCACCGCGGGGAGATCCCGGCAGGATTCTTGCATCCCGGGGGCAGGAGCCAGCACCAGGGTCATGGCCGGGGCACCGGGGCGGGTTAATAATTAGCCCGGAGAGCAGGAGCCGCGATGGGAGAAGGGTCAGGTCCTGGGGTGTTGGGGGAGCCGGCGGCTCCGGGAAGCCTCGCAGGTAACCGGGCTGAGCACCCGCGGCCCCAGCGGGGCGGGGTGTGCACGCATCGGGCTGGCCCCGGCAGCGCCGCACAAGCAGAACAAAGGCGGGTGGCGGGAGTAACGGGGGAGGTAGCGAAGGCTCCTCCCGGCCGAGGGACCAGAGCGGCGGGCACTCACCCCACGCGGAGCAGCAGCCGCACAGCCAGGGACATGAGCGCGGCGGCGGCACGGCGGAGGAGCGGGCAGGCGCCCCCGAACCCACGGACAACTGCAGCGGCAGCGGCCACCACCGCCCGCCGCGCGTAGCCGCCATGGTCCGTGCGCCGCCCCCCGCGCGCCGCGGCCATGCCGCCCCGGCCACGCCCCCTCCCGCAGCTCCCGCTCCCGCCTCGGCCCCTTTCCGATCACGCCTCTCGCCTCCGCCTCCTCCTACCTCGCCACGCCCCGGCCGTGCCCCGGACACGCCCCTCCGAGCACCTCCTTCCCGGCCACGCCATAGCCACGACCGTCCCAGACCACGCCCCTCCGTTATCGTAGACCCCGCCTCCTCACACGCCCCACCCCCGCCCCGCCCCCGCCCCTTCCGCCTCCCGTCCCCTCGCCCCGGTTCCGGCCCCCCCCCCCCGCCTCGCCCCGGTCCGGCGACGCCCCCTCCCTCGCCCGTGCCGCTCCTTCCTGCACGCCACGCCCTCTCTCGCCACGCCCCCTCTCGCCGAGCTCTCCCGCGCGCCCAACTCCGGCACACCCATGTCGCGGAGGCCACGCCTCCATCTGCTCTCCTGGCCCCGCCCCACGTCCCGCCCCCGCCCTGCGCCCCCTCGCCCCTGCGCGCCCCCTGCCGGCTGCACGGCGTCACTGCCTCGGGAACCGGGTACGGGGGAAAAACGATCGCATCACCGGCCGAGAGGAGAGGATTCCCCTCCCGGGTGTCCCCACAGGTGACGTAACTGCGCAGAGAAGGTGGGGGCCCTGAGTGACGTCAGAGGCTCCCCGCGAGGGGGGTGGTGCTGGGGGTCCGTGTCGGGCGGGAGGCGGTGCCCTCGGCTGACCCGGCCCCCCTGGGGCGCAGCGCTCGGAGCCGCCGCCGGGGGGCGCGGCGGGCGGTGCCTCCACCGCCCCGTCCCGGAGCCGCGGCCCCGCGGAGCAACACGCAGCAGGTAAGGCGGCCCGGGAGCTCCGCGACCCCCGCTTCTCCTACTCCTGCCCCATTCCCTCGGCGACTCCCATCCCGTTCCCCATCACCCCAAACCCCGGCGCCTCCCGTGCGAGGGGGGGTTGGTGTCCCAGGTCTGAACCGAGCGTCCCGGGACCGGGCAGGGGCGTCGGAGCGGTCCCCGAGCCGAAAGGACGCGCGGCGATCCCAGCTCGTGTGCCAGGCACGGGCGGCGGCGACTCGGGTCGAAGTCCGGCGCGGCGGAGGGAGCGGGAGCGAAGCGAGGTCCCGCGGGCGGGGAACGGGACTCAGGGACGCAACGTCATGGGTCCAACACGGGTGGGACCCCACAGACGGATCCCACGTGGGGACCCAACGGTAGGACACCTGTAACTCGGGGACCCCCGCGGATGGGACCCCATGGACAAGACCCCACGGGCAGGACCCCTGTGGGTGGGGTCCGCTGGCTGGTGCCCACAGATGGGACCCACGGACAGGATCCCACAGATGGAATCCACGGGCGAGTCCCCACGGAGGCGACCACCACAAGCAGTACCCCATGGATGGTACCCACACAGGCCGGACTCCACGGGACCTCTACAGACGGGACCCACGGGCGGGATCCCACAGGCAGACCCCGCCGTGGGGCGGGTGGTGTGTTCCAGACCCTATGGAATCGTGTCAGGGAGAACTGGGGTGCGGTGTGGGGTGTTCCAGGGGAGCACTGTCCTTTGTGCTGTGGAAGGGCCCCACGGCCCCCTGGGGTGTCTCAGGAGGGAGGGTGGCACCTTGGGGGTGGCTGTGGTGATGCAGGGGTTTGGGAACAGGAGGGCACCTTTGTCACGTGCCCCTGTCCCCTGAGCAGCCCCGCTGTTCCCCCTCTGCTTGGGGGGGTACCCTAACCCTAGAGTTGCAGGAGACAGAGAGGCGGCAGCAACGCTGAGGTCTTGCAGACTCGTGTCCTGTGTGAACAGTGTTGGGGCAAGCAGTGAGGGGACCAGCCTCGGTGCGCTGTACTGACTCCCCCCACCCTGGCGTGAGCCCGGCTGAGCCCAGCCAGGCCAGGCTGTGGTGGGATGAATTGGGTTGTGCCATACGGAGCTGTGCCATCCCAGGCTGTGCTGTGCCAGGCTGTGACGTGCTGTACAGAGCTGTGCTGTGCCATACCAGGCTGTGCCATGCCGTATGGAGTTGTGCCGTGCTTTACCAAGCTGTGCCGTGCTGTGCCAGGCTGTGCCGTGCTGTGCCAGGCTGTGCCATGCCTGTACCACGCCATGGTGGGAGCTTCCAGGTTCTTCCGGGAAGACAGATGCTTTTCCGGGCAACTCTCCATGGGGAGCCATGAGGAAAGCGGGGAGCCCTGACTGCCACCTAAACCCTGCCCCCTCCCAAGGTGGCCCTTGGCACTCCAGGGTTCCTGTGGAGCTGGTGGTAGGAATGCCGGGGCAGCTGGCAGGGACTCTGCCCGGTGCGACTGAAGGGCTGTGCTGGGGTGACAGCCGCCTGCGCCCCAGGTCCTGGCTGTGTGCGCCTTATCTGTGCTGAGTCACGGTGCCAGTGTGGAACGGCACCCTTGTTCCTGGGGACAGCGTGTCACGCCGGGGCCACTAAGCTGTCCCATGCAGCCCTGTGGCCGGTGACGCCTGGTTTCAGGGCCCTGCTGTGCCCCGGCCCAGGAAGGGTGCAGGGTGCTGCGTGCTTCCCTGGGTGTGGCGGCCACAGGGACCCGTCAGGCTGGTTCCTGCCCCAAGGCCACTCTGCTGGGGTGGGGACAGGAGGGGCTGGGGCAACTTGCAGACCATGAGGTGCCAGCCATGAGCACAGGATGAGACCCTCCAGTGACTGTGTGCTGGATGGATACACCCGACTTTCTCTAGGCTTCTGACTTCCGTCCTGGGGACTCTGGTCCCCTCTAAGTGGGTGCCAGTCACAGGGGTTTCCTGGGGTCAAGCTTCTATTCTGGGCCCTTCCCTGGCCCTGCAGATGCCACGGGGCATTGGGTGCTTTTTGGAAAATCGCAGAGTAGCAGAAGTGGAACTTCCCAGCCAGGTGGGCACTGCCACGCTGGTTATTTTCAGCACCGCCGTCATCAAGATGGTGAAGGGCCGTGGAAGCCCTGACACGGCTGGGACAGACAGACAGCAGGAGGGATGGAGGAACGGATGCTGAGCTGCTCCCTCCAGCCTGGCATGGCTGGCCTGGGTGTGCCCCCGGCTGTGGGAACCGCTGGCGTCACACTGGAGGAAGCGCCTGGTCTCCTTCCAGCCCCGGCCCAGTTGGGATCAGATTCTCGTCCCTTCCTGGGAACAGTCTTGGGGTCACATCACTGCTGTGAGCAGGGGGCACACAGGGGGTTCCTGGCACCTGAAGCTTGGCGTGGGTGTCCCCCCATGCCAGCGCCGGGTGTTAGCAGGTGAGTAGGGGCCTGGCACTGACTCCTGGCAGCACCGTTGTTTTCCTGGCCTTGGAGATCCTGTCTTCCTCCTCCTCCTACTGGCCTTGGGCCCAGGCTGGCTGCTCCCAGCTGCGAGGGGGGCTGGTGTGGCTGAGGGGTGAGCTCAACCCCGGGGCACCACTCTCCCCCACTGTCTATTAGGGAAAAATTTTTCATGCTGAGAGTGGTGAAACACTGGCACAGCTTGTCCAGGGAAGGTGTGGATGCGCCCTCCCTGGAAGTGTTCAAGGCCAGGTTGAATGGGGTCTTGAGCAGCTTGGTCTGGTGGGAGGTGTCCCTGCCCATGGCAGGGGACTTGGAACTGGATGGGCTTTAAGGTCCTTTCCAACCCAAACCAGTCCATGATTCTGTGAATCTATGATTCTACGTCTGCCTCCTGCCAAGCTGGCACTGGTGGTACTTGTGCCCTTTAGCTCCCTGAGGACCCAGGAGGTCTGAAATCCCAAATGCCCTGCCAGCCTGTTCGGCAAGGGCACCCTCAAAGTAGGGCCTGCATTGGGGTTCGTGTGGGTATGATCAGGATCAGGCCCCGGCTTTCCATCACAGGCAGTGAACAGGGTGATGCTGTTTGTCCCCAGGAGGTGGAGACTGGCTGGGGCACAGAGAGGCAGGCTCCCTGCCCCTGCCCCCTGGTGATGGCAGAGTGGGCTCTGAAGGCTGGAGAGGTCACATCCCCTCCAGAGAGGTCATGCTCCCACTGCAGCTTGAGTCAGCGCTCGGCTGTGCCCTGCCCGTGGCCGGCCACTGACGCAGGTGCTGGGGACTCAGGGCACAAGAATGCGGGTGGCCCTGGCCTGGGAGACAGCAGGGCTGTCCCTTGCCTCTCATTGACCCGCTGACATTGAGGCCACCTTGCCTTTATTAATTAGAAGCCGCTGTTAAAGTGGGAGGGCAGGTTTTGTGGCTCCATTGTCCTTTGTGTTCCTGCACCTGCAGCTCCTCTTGCTGGGGACACGTTGTGCCCGGGGAGGGGGACCTGCACTAACACCCCTCATCTTCTCTCCCCTCCAGGTGCCCACGGGAGACACAGGGAGCTGGCATGGCACAGCCCAGTGCGCCGCCCCCCTACGATGACAAGAACCCCCTCTACCCCCCACCCCCAGGGGCATACCCCCAGCCCCCCCACTATGCTGGGGGGTACCCACAGCCTGGGGGGTACCCACAACCAGGGGGGTACGTGCAGCCAGGGGGGTACCCCCAGCCAGGGATGGCCATGCCCACTATGCCTATTCGGTTTGGTAAGTGGGGGCGGGCACCTTGGGCTCTTTTTGTAGGGGACACTAGAAATGGTGATGCTGTGGGGGGGTGCGCAGCCCACCCTGTTACTGAGGGGTGTCCCCCACTGCAGGTGAGGATGGCATTGGGGATGGTTCTCCCTTCCAGTCGGCTGGCTGGGATGACAGGAAAGTCCGGCACACCTTCATCCGTAAGGTGAGTCCTGGGGGCCAGGGGCACCCATCGGGGTGGTGGGCTGGGTGCTGACATCCCTTGTCTCTTGCAGGTCTATGCCATCATCTCCCTGCAGCTGCTGGTGACGGCGGGGATCATTGCCATGTTCACCTTTGTGTGAGTGGGACATCCCTTCTTAACCTTGCCGAAGAAAGGGGGGAGCCTGTCTCTATGTTCCCCTGGGAGGGGTCCTGAAGTGACAGTAGTTGCTGTCCCCCTTCCCTGATGATTGTCCCTCCCATCCCGCAGCTCCCCAGTCCGCTCTTTTGTCCAGAGGAATGTTGCCATCTACTACGCCTCGTAGTGAGTAGGGGGTCCACTGGTTTGCATCTCCTTGGAATGCCCTCCAGCAGCTGGCATCCCATCATTGCGGTCTCCCAGCCTGGAAGGGTTGTGGTGAGGGGGTCTTAGGGCTGACACCTGCTGTCTTTCTCTGCAGTGCTGTGTTCCTGGTGACCTACCTGGTGCTGGCCTGCTGCCAGGGTCCCCGGTGAGTCTCTGGTGGCCAAGACCCCTGGGGTGGGGAGTGTGGATATGGGGGAGGGTCTCCATGGCATCAGGAGGGTGGTCCCTGCCTGGGGCTGCCCCTGGGGTTTGGGAACCAGCAGGACATGACATGGACACTGTCACCAGCTTCACCAGCTCACCTCTCTCCCCCGTTTTGTTCCCAGACGACGCTTCCCCTGGAACATCATCCTGCTGAGCATCTTTGTGAGTGGGCTGGGGGGGTGGATGGGAGGCTGGTGGTACCCCCATGGCGCCCCAGCTTCCCAGAAGGCTGGGAGGATGCGTGGCAGGTGGGGGGGCAGCCTGGAACTGCTTCCCCTACCCTGGTACTGCTCGCCTCGCTGAACCTACCCTTCTCTCCTGCAGACGCTGGCCATGGGGCTGATGACAGGGACGATTGCCAGGTACACCTTGGGGACTCTGTAGTGACAGGAGCTGGGGTCCCTTCTGGCTCAAATGAGATGCTTCCAGGAACCAGGGGACACTCTGCTCCCCTGGGCTCAGGGACAGCAGGGTCCCTGCCTGGGATCCAGGCTGGGAATGGGGGGTGTCACCAACAACCCCCTGGGCAGGGGGATGCTGAAGCGTGAGGTGACCCTGGTGTCCCTTCTGTTCACAGCATGTACGAGACCAAAGCCGTCCTGATCGCCATGCTCATCACTGCCATCGTAGCCATCATTGTCACCATCTTCTGCTTCCAGACCAAGGCAAGGACGGGGATGTGCCCTGGCCTGCCCTGGGGGTGTCAGGTGTGGGGAGCTGGGTGGTGGGGACACCCCGGCCTCTCCCGTGACGTATGTGTGTGTCATTCCCCCGGCAGGTTGATTTTACGTCATGTCCAGGGCTCTTCTGTGTGCTGGGCATTGTGGTCATGGTGACTGGGATCATCACTGCCATCGTCCTCTCCTTCAAATATGTGAGTGGGGGAGACACAGGTGCTGTGGGGTGCCATGAGTATCCCCAGGGCTGTTATGGGCGGGGGGGTGGGGTTGAATGGTCCCTTTGCCAGGAAGCAGGGTGTGGTGCTGGAGAAGGCAGAGGCAGCTTGCCCGCAGGGAAAGGGTGTGTCAGCTTCAGCAGCATCTCCTGGGGAGCTGGGTGTAGGCAGGACCTGCCCTGCCTTGCCTGCTGCCTGCCAGAACCCAGCTCACTCTGCCCATGTCCGGTTCCTCACGCAGGTCCCCTGGCTCCACATGCTGTACGCAGCCATCGGTGCCATCGCCTTCACTCTGGTGAGCTGATGGCTGGGATGGGCAGAGGGTGTCAGGCAGGGACCCCTGGTCCCCCATCCTTGCCTGACACCCTCTGCCTCCTCAGTTCCTTGCCTATGACACCCAACTTGTGCTGGGGAACAGGAAGAACACGCTGAGCCCCGAAGAGTACGTCTATGGCGCCCTCACCATCTACACCGATATCGTCTACATCTTCACCTTCATCCTGCAGATCGTGGGCCGGGATTAGCCACCGGAACCCCTCCTGTACCCCCACCTTGCTGCCCCTCACCCCCTCCTGTGGGCACTGTACAGGCTATGGCCACTTACTCCTACTGCTTCGACATCCCTACCCATAGGCTGCTAAGGAAAGGGCTTCCCGTAATCACCCCTCCACAAGCCGCCAAGGGTGGTGGGGGAAACCAGCCACGGGTATTTGGACAGTGCCTGGCTTCGGCACTGCTCACCAAGTCTGTGCTGGTATTGCCAAGCTGGCAACAGAATGCCACAGTCCTGCCTGAGCACAGGGAGCTGGCAGTGGCTGCTGGGATCGCATTAGGATTTTTTTGGCAGAGCCTGGTCGGTGTCATTCACTCGGTGCCTTAAATGCAGCTCCAGCCGTGGCCCCCTGCCCAAGGTGCAGAGGTGCCAGTCTGGGTACGAGTCAGCTGGGAGCCCTGTGGCAGGACTTGTAGCAGAGCTCACATTGCAGAAGGCTGGGCAGCCGTGAATGTGGGCAGAATTGCACTTGCTAAATAAAACACTTTAATTTTCCAGACAGTCCTAGTCTTACTGGTGTGGTGATTCCCCTGAAAGCCCTACAGGCAGCCTAAGTGTGGGGGCAGTGGCCTCGTCGAGCACAAACCCTGCTTTGGGCAGAAAAGCCGAAGTCAAGCTGCTCTGGGCTGGGTCTCCCCCACTTGCCTGTCCCTGTCCTGTCCCCATAAGCAGGACCTGGCTGTGGAGCACCTGGGCCTGCCCTGCTGGGGGGGGACAGCCAGAGCTGGGGCTGAGCACCGAGGGAGCGACCGCAGTGGCATCGAGCTGTTCCGCTCAAAAGGGATGAGGTTTATTTTTCCCCATTCAGCCCTGTAACTGCCCCATGGGGCTGTCACCCCCTTGGCCAGTTCTTTCAGGGTGCCACGGTGCTGGGCTGCAGGTGGAGGGGCAGCCCAGCTATGCCCCCCGAACCACCCTCTTGTATCGCTCTGTCTCGTACTCGCCTTGGTTGGCTTCCATCATCTTCCGGCGGATTTTTTGCTGCTCCAGACGGTTTTTGTCCACTTCTCGCTTGGCTAGAAGGAAGAGGATGATGCCGGAGGGCAACCCAATGGCCCTGCAGGACAGGTGGTGGGCAAGAGATGGAGAGAGCCACAGAGAAACACCCACCACTACAGCCTCTTGGGATGCCCCATCCCACCTCCAGGCCCTGCACAGCAGTGGAATCTCCCAGTGCCAAGGCTCTCCTGCTTCTCCAGCCACTCACCAGGCCATCCCCACTGGCTTCATTGGGTTCTTGCCCTTCTTGCGGGTGGGGATGTACTCCACCCCCTCGGGGAGCCCCCTGCTCCTGGGCTCTGGTACAGCTCGTGGAGCTTCCGGCTGTTTGGAGCTCTGCGTGAGTAGCCGTGTGCCCAGGGGAACCAACTGCTCCCAGGGCCTGGCAGGACCCGCTGCCCACCCTGCTGCCACCAACAGCCCTGCGGAAGAGAGGGGTTAGAGACAGCCAGCAATGGAGTAGCACGTGGGGGGCCCAGCCTGAGTTGTCTGAGGCTCCTGCCTGGCCCCTGCCCTGCCCTTTCCACCGGCCCTGGCCCCTGTCCTTGCTCTGCAGCTGCCCCTGCCCCTGCCCTGCCCCTTACCCTGGCCCCACAATTTCCCCTGCCCCTTCCCTGTCCTGCCCCTGTCTTTGCCTCTGTCCCTTTTCCTTTCTCCCTTTCCCTTCCTCTTTCCCTTTCCCTTTCCCCTGCCTCTCCCTCTCCCGCCCCTTCCATGCCCCTTGCCGCTGCTGTGTCTCCTGCCCTACCCCGCGGACAGGGGGCGTTCGCGGGCGAGACGCGACACGCAAGGGCGTGGGAAACGTAAGGGGCGTGGTCAAGGAGAAGAGCGTGATCATGGCGCGGGGCGTGGCCGGGGCCTATCAGATCCCATGCTCAGCCGAGCGAGGTTACCTCCACCGCCCCGGCCTGAGGGCGCCGCGGGGCGGGCGGTGATGGCGGTGCCGATGCCCCTCCGCCCCTCCGCCCCCCGCCCGGGGCCGCCCTTACCCCGCAGTGTGCCGCGCGCTGCCGCCATGCCGTGCCGTGTGGGGCCGCGCTGCACGCCGGGAGCCGCCGCCCGCCCCGCGGGGCCAGCGGGACTACAACTCCCAGCGGGCACCGCGCGGGGCCATCCCGCGGCGGAACGGGCGGGGTCAAAGGGGGATGCGCGCTGTGATTGGCTGAGGAGGGAGGAAGGAGGGCGGGGATTGGCCGGGGCGGGGCGGGCGACGGAAAACAGCGGCGGCGGGCGGGGTAAGCGGGGCGGCATGGAGCCTGTCGAGGGCTCCGGGGCGCTGGGCTTCCACGGCGACGAGGAGATCATCGAGGTGGTGGAGCTGGGCCCACCCGGGCCGGGTGAGACGGGGCACCGGGCAGGGCCTGCGGGGACCCAGTCTCTCACCAGGGCACCGGCTTTCCCCCCGCCCCCTGGGCGAGTACCACAGCCCCACTCCCAGACCCAGTCCGCGCCCCCACCACCCGCGGGCCAGGTTCCACAATCCCCTCTCACCCTGGCCCGGTTCCACCACCTCCCGGTTCGGTCCCACCACTCCCCAGGCCCGGTTTTCCTCACCCCCGCCGCCTCCCGCCAGGGCCTGGCTCCCTCCCTCCAGGCCGGTTCCTCCCGCTTCCCGGGGCCCGGTTCCCTCCCTCTCCCCTGGGCCCGGTTCCGCCCTCCCACCTAGTTTTTCCTCCCCCAGGGCCGGTCCCCGCACCCCAGGCCCGTGCCCTCGGGCCGCTCCTTTGCAGCGCCTCTGCTCCAGGTCTTCCTACTGCTGTCCCGTTCCTCGGGGACCCCAGAGGGCCCCCAAACCCTGACCTCTGTCTCCCGCAGATGACCTGGCCGATGAGATGGAGGACGTGGACTTTGACGACGAGGGGGAGGAAGAGCCCGAGGCTGAAGCTTGGGAGACAGAGGATGACGAGGGGGTGGAGGACAGCATGGAGGCACAGGACGATAGCGAGGTCACATTCTCCCTCCACTCGGGTGAGCAGTGGACAGAGGCAGTGGCAGCAGCTGCGGTACCCTGGGGACCTGTTCCCAGCCTGGCTTTCCCCAGAGTAAGGGGAGCAGCAGGTCCTTGTCTGGCTGCTGTTCCTGGGACACTTGTCACTGTGATGCTTTGGGCTTTGTTGGTTTCTAACATACGCTTTGGTACGGAGGCTCTTCAAGCCTCCTACCATGGTATCTTATCCTGGGCTCAGCAGACAGGACCTACTGCTCTTCCCACAGGGGACAAATAGATTCCCACTGGGTTGGGCTGGGAGTTCAGCTTGTTATGTCCTGTCTAGACCTGGCATTGCGTGGGGTGTGGATAGCTTGGAAACATCGGGTGGGGTGTAAGCGGTGTCCGAGCCACATAGCCTCTCTGTTCTCTTCTGTGAAGCTTCTGTTTTCTGTGTGAGCCTCGACCCTAAGACCAACACACTGGCAGTGACAGGAGGGGAGGATGACAAGGCTTTTGTGTGGCGTGTGAGCGATGGAGAGCTCCTGTTTGAATGCTCAGGTGAGGTGCTTGAGGCTGACTGAGCGTCCCGTCCTCTCCCAACCATGTCTCTCTGGACATGCTCTTCCCCAGCCAATGCTCTGCTGGAGCTGGGCTCCTGACCATCCTCTGTAGCTTGGCCTGAGCAGTCTCTGTCCCCTGACATATCTAGGACACAAGGACTCGGTAACCTGTGCTGGCTTCAGTCACGACTCTGTGTTTGTGGCCACGGGTGACATGTCAGGGCTTATCAAAGTCTGGCGGGTGGACAGTAAGGAAGAAGTGTGGTCCTTCGAGGTGGGAGACTTGGAGGTGAGTGACGGCAGCCCTGGTGCTGCAGGGAGCTTGTGGACTGGCAGTTGGGACTCAGCGGGGGGGGGGGAGGTGGGAACGCCACCCCCATGATGCTACCTGTCCCTCTCTGCGCAGTGGATGGAGTGGCATCCTCAAGCCCATGTCCTACTGGCTGGCACGGCTGATGGGAACTCCTGGATGTGGAAGATCCCCAGTGGAGACTGCAAAACCTTCCAGGGCCCTGCATGCCCAGCCACGTGTGGCAGGATCCTGCCTGATGGTGAGGCACAGGGGCTGTATGGGGTGGAGAACATCACCAGATTGTGTGACAGATCCCACTGGCACCATCTGCCCTCCTGATTCTGCCAGTCTGTGCTGAGTGGGAGGTGGAGGCAGTGGGAGGAGAACTCTGGCTTTATCTGTCGGCTCTGTTTTGCCCAGGGAAGCGAGCGGTGGTGGGGTATGAGGATGGGACCATGCGCATCTGGGACCTGAAACAGGGAACCTCGCTGCATGTCCTGAAAGGTAGGGAAGAGGTTGATCACCTGTGCTCCCTAATTGGGGAACGGCCCCTTCCAGGGGGCTCTGATCTCCGCCTGGGTGAAGAGGCCAGGGTCTTCTGAAGGGAGCCTGGTGCTGTGTTTCTCTGTCCGCATGGGTGGCTGCTCCTTGCTACTGGGGTGCTGGCAGGACCAGGCAAGGTAGAGGCTGCAGGAAGGTGTGCTTTGAGGCCCACTGGGTCTCTTTGGGGGGGACACGCGGAGCCTCATGCCTCTCCTGCTTGCCCCTCAGGCCAGGACGGCCACCAGGACCCCTTGACGTGTGTGGCCAGCAACCAGGATGGCAGTTTGATCATGACGGGCTCTGTGGACTGTCACGCCAAGCTGGTCAATTCTGCCACGGGCAAGGTGGGTCCCTGTGGGCAAGGGCAAAGCCAGGAACTGTGGAGTAGGGGGACCAGCTTCCCAAGCCCCTGTCCTAGGCCAGGTGGGTGTCTGCAGGTGGTTTAGGGCTCTGCTTGGCCCTGAGTGGCTCATGGTGGCCAACTAACAGACAGCAGGAGGCACCCTGGGCCAACACATTATGGCTTTCTCCCAGTTAGTGGTGGGACCTGGAGCTCGGTATTCCTGTTGGGCTTGCAGAAAGAAGCTCCTTCTTATTTGGTTCGAGGAGCTGAGGTTTTGGATCCAGGGGTGGGTTATAGGCTTGATCCTGGGTAAGGAAGCGGACCTCAGTGCAATTGGGGGGGGGTCCCCTTCCATTCTCTTTGGGAACTACTTGGCCTTCCTCCACCCAGGTGGTGTGCGTGTTCAAGCTGGAGAGCATGGCTCCCAAGGCCCCTGTCAGCGAGGGCGAGGAGGCAGAGTCCAACTCAGTGGAGTCGCTGGGCTTCTGTAATGTGTGAGTGTGGGGACAGTACTGGATCTCACAGGGGTGGGTACAAATGGATCCATTTCCATCCCTTGCACTTCTACTACATTTCTCTTGCCTCCAGCCTCCCGAGCTGGCTGTGGAGATCCCAGGTGACTTGGGTGTGACAGAGGATAAGGGACACCAGATGCCCAGTCCTTGCCCCAGCTGAGACCTCTTGGGTCTCAGGATTAGTCTGATGGGATACCCTCCAGCCATGGCTGCTGGGGATCTTTCCTACCAGGGCATTGTCTTCTCCCCTGTGAATCTTGGGCTGGTTGCTGATTCTTGCTGTCCTGTTGAGTTTCTTGATTAGGGTGTTTTATGGCTCTGGCCATTGGGTTGTTCCTTATTTTCTCAATATGCTGTAACCCTCAGCAGGGGGTTTGCCTTCCAGGTTGTTCCTTCCAAGTGCTTCCATACCTGCTTTTCCCAGGCCCACATAACACTTTTTAACCATTTGCAGGATGCCGCTGGCTGCTGTGGGCTACCTGGATGGCACGCTGGCCATCTATGACCTCTCCACACAGAGTCTGAGGCATAAGTGCCAACATGAGGTACTGCCCTACCCCCTCTGTCTAGGCCCGGGGAAACTTTGGTCTTTGGGCTCATCCAAGACCTCCCTTGGAGCCCAGGAGCTTTCCTGGGGCCAGTTCTCTATTTGTGCTTCTTCCTCAGCCCCTTGGGCTTCCCCAAAGGCAGCTGCAGTCCCTGCATGGAGGATGTGCCTCATAGCTTGGCTCCTTTCTGTGGGGAAGCACTGGAGGGGAGCTGAGACTTGCTGGGGGTCCCCAACACTCACCCTGTGGTCTCCCCTTGCCCCAGTCAGGGATCGTGCAGTTGCTGTGGGAGGAGAGCTCGGCCGTGGTTTATACCTGCAGCCTGGATGGGGCTGTGCGGCTCTGGGATGCCCGCTTGGGGAAGATGATCAGCGAGTACCGAGGGCACTCGGCTGAAATCCTCGACTTTGCCGTCAACAAGTGAGTGGGGAACCCTAGACTCCTTCTCTGCTGGGCAGAGGGACCGGGGATGGCAGGGTTCTCCAGCCTCGAGAACTGAAATCTGAGCTGTCTCTCCTTTGAGTACCCCTCTGATGTGGTCCCAAGGGCAGGGAACAGACCCAGATCCACACTGACATTTGAGGGTCTCAAGGGGGACCGGGGCAGATCAGACCTGGGCCAGGGGGTTTAGTGAGGGATGCTTAAAGCCCCCAGCCCCATCTCTGAGCCCCATTTCCTCACAGGGATGCCTCCATCGTGGTGACGACCTCTGGTGACCACCAAGCCAAAGTGTTCTGTGTCCAGTGCCCCGATCGCTAGGAGGGATCGTGTCCTGGCTTGTGTACAGAGGGATGAAGGAGATGGGTTTCGCCACCTTTCTCCAGTGTGTGCTTTGTAATTTTCCACCCTGCCTCGCTTTGCCCTCAGCAGCTGGGGGCCAAGCCTAGGGTTTTGGATGAAAATGTCTTTAATTATATAAATTATTTCACTTAGCTGGATGCCATCCACTGCTTGTTAGGAGAAAGAGGACCTGGGGAAGCTGTGCTTCTTCCCACTCTCCTCAGGGATCTCCCCAGGATCCAGCCATGGCCTGAGGGTCAATGGTGGATGAGTTTATTCTGGTGTGGGAGGAGGCAGAGACCCCCAGCCCTAGCTCTCCCTGTTAGGGGCAGCGAGGGGCGAGGGGTAGGAGGTAGAGGTGCAGACTGCTCACTGAGGGTAGGAGAATGCTGCTGTCTGCAGTTCAGGAGTGCCCCAACACAGCAAGATATTTGCTCCTAAACTGGAGCACAGCACCCCCACTTCAGCCCCCAGGACAGATATCACCGGAATTAATTTGCTCTGAGATATAGTAATTATTCCCATTGTGCCCGTGACTCCAAAAACCCCTTCCAGGGCAAGGCCACAGGCACTGACAAGCCAAAGCCCCCACAGCCCCTTAAGATAGAAAGATCTCCTTTATTAATGAACCCCAATAGTATTTCTTCAGATACAGGAGTTTTGAACTCAAATACTCAGAAGAAAACAAGTTAATATTGCATTATTCTCATAAGAAATACTGCAACTGATTTGTGGTAACATATTGCAAAGCGAAACAGCTTGAAAAGAAAAAAATTAAAAAAAGAAAAGAAATAAAGTCAATCAAATTGGAATTAAGGTTTTTGTTTCTTGGAACGATCGAGTCCTCGCAAGCACAGCTCGTTTCTGCAGATTTCTCCCCAAACTGTCGTACAAACAGACCCCGATTGCTTGAATTCCTTATGAGCCCACAGAGGTGCAACATTAAAAGCTACGATTATCGGGTAGCAAGTGCCCCAGCCTTCGTCCTCCACGGCGGCCTCAGTAACTCTGGCATTAACGGGTTGTGAATGTCTTCCCCCTGCAAGGATGCAGAGAGAGATCAGCACTGCCCCCAGTGCTGTTCTGGGGTGCCCCAGGGTGGCTATGGGGCTTTTTAGGGGGCACACACTTGCACCCAGCTCTTGAAGCCAGGCAGGCAGCACTGGTTCAGAGCTTGTAGGTGTTTGTGACTGCAGAACCAGGTTATGGGGCTGTGGGGAGGGGGTGGCTTTCACAGAGTGGATAGCCCTGCTGCCCTAGAATGCAGAGCAGACAAACCAGGAAGCAAAGGAAGAGGGCACCAACAAGCTCTGGGATCAGCAGAGCGTAAAGGACCTGAGGGAAACCTGATGACACAACCAGTCTCCTTCGTGGTGTCACTCTGGGCTGCTTTATTCACAGAAGAGAGCCAGCCAGTCAGCCAGCATGGTCGCCCAGGAGTGCTCTTGGCCCCAGCCAGGGGCTCCAAGGAGCTGCAGACGCAGTGGGCATCAGGAACCTGCTCCAGCACTCACAAACCCCCAGGAAGGACCTGGCCATGCTCCCCTATGAGCTGGAACAGCACCCAGAGCTGATCAGCCAGCGTTAATGTGAAGGGGAAAAGCCCCACGAATACCACCACAGTCTCAGGGGAGGCAGTGGAGATACCAGGGCTGGTGGAGCTATGTTTGGGCCTTCTTTCACACAGGACCTGCTGGCACAAGGTGTGCTGCAGAGCCAGGTCCAGTGAAGGACACACAGGAGAAAGTGAGTCTGCTGGAGGCAGCACAGGGGTCCTGGGGAGCCAACACAGCCTGATCCAGGCCTTTGCCTCGAGGCACCCCCTTTCTCCCTCAGATAGGGTCCCACTACAGCAAGCCCTAGTCTTGTCACCCATCCAGCATCGCAGCCCTCCCTGCACTAGGGTTTGCCAGGCTGAGAAGGATTGAGCTTGTGGCTGGCAGAGAAGCCCAGAGAGCTGGGCCCTGCTTTGCTACTCACGTGATTGTTTTCATTTCTTTCTTCTCTGCGTCTGGACGGGCACGGTTCAGCACCTTGAGGAAATCTGATGTTTTCGCCCTCATACGCGTGTGAATATAGGCCTGCATTTCATTGGGACAAAACAGAGACACGTCAAGATCCTGTCTTCATAGCTGGGATTTCAGGTCATGAGGTGGGAGCTATCTTTCTGCTCCCTGTTGGGAAAGCGCCCAGCTCTGCACAGCCACAGTGCTACGAGGGGGCTTCAGGAGGCAACAGTGAAAATCACTGCCTAAGCACTGGTCAAAGCCAGGTCTCACTAAACAGTTACTCTTATTTCTGTTCCCAGAAAGAAAACCAGATTCAGAAGGGGAAAGAGAACTATAATTCACTGCTAGGATGGGAAGTAAATGGGTGCTGCCTGCACCAAAGATCCGGGAGAAGGTGATGATGCATCATTGCCAACGCTGTGTGATTGGGGAGGGCAATGCCAGGCCCTGGTGGGTTCTCAGGGAGACACCCCTGCCCTCTGCTCCTCCCCCACAGCACCCAGGTTAGACAGGCCGAAGGTACCTCATGTGCCCCAGCCCTGTCCCCTCAGTACCTTTGAGCACTTGATGTGATAGTGCAGGTAGTCCCGGAACGTGTGGATCAGGTTTATGGTGTTGTCTCTGGCAGCAGCATTGGTGTGACGGGGGAACAGCACTGAAAGAAGAGGGTGACACAAATTAGAGCCTCCCAAGGTACCAAAGGCCTTCAGGTTCCTCCGGTGCTGGAAACTTCACTGTTCTGAATGCCTACTTTGCTCTCTACTGAGTCCCTTTACCATGACACACATCAAGATTAAGGCACACCTGTGATTTTAAACACAGGGCTCAGCAGCACTTTTGCATGTCTCCTGCAGCAGCCTAGACACAACTGTGTGCTCCAGAGGTCACAGGCAAGGCTGAGTGCCCAGGGATGATGGCACTGTAGGAAACAGCATGGTGCTACTTTAGTGCTTGGGAGAAGCAAACAGAGGGGAAAGCTGGGAGGTGGACAAGGGTGGCCTGTCTGCTTAACTGATCTGAAGATCCAGTCTGCCCTTAGATCTTGAAACCAGTCTTGGATGCCTGCCTGACAGCTTGCTGGCCCTGGGACAGAGCCAGATCTGGTTACTGCAGGGCTTTTTCCACAGGTTGATGATGTGCTAAGTGTCATGTATCCAAAGGCAGAGAGATCCTTTTGTCTGGGTGATGTCTCACCTGGGACTGTCAGAGCAGATAGCAGGGAGATCCTGTCTTGAAAAGAATGAAGACTTGCTCTCCATCCCAGACCTGCCATTACACAGCCCTCCCATAGCTGCCAAGCTGCCACAACCTCAGGGCATCATTCCAAGCACAGGAGGACAGCAGTGCTATCTTCACCTCCCCCTGCAATGTCTGTGCTCCACCTCTGAGCTCTGAACTGCAGCCTGAGAGAGACCCTAACGGCACATCCAGCCATGACCCCGTTTCTCTGGAAAAGACCTTTCCCTTTGCACTGGGCAGGGTTTGGATTCCTCAGCTCAGCCATCAGCATTGCTGCCCACGAGGAAGCGATGACTCTGCTGGCCAGCAACTCTGCAGGCAGTGGAAAGTGGCTCATCAGAGATGGAAGTATTTGGCCCAGGGCAAAGAGGCAAAGCTGGAGAAGCAGAACTTGCTGCCCTGCTACTGCTCTCTGCCTCTGCTGATCAAGCTCTGCACAGCTGCCTGCAGCTGGATGAGCTACAAAATAAGCTCATATGAAACCTCCCACCAGAATCCTCTGGTTTCTGCAATATCACAGCAAAGCCACCCTTCTTGACACTGGCACAGGTTGCCCAGGGAAGCTGTGGACGCCCCCTCCCTGGAAGTGTTGGATGGGGTCTTGAGCAGCCTGGTCTGGTGGGAGGTGTCCCTGCCCATGGCAGGGGAGTTGGAACTGCATGGGCTTTAAGGTCCCTTCCAACCCAAACCATTCTATGATTCTCTTGCTCCCAAATGCTTAACTTATTTTTGCAGGCAGGCACTAAATGGCTCACTGTCCACTTCCATGATCCAGGAAAGGGATACACTGAAGGGGGCAGGTAACACAGAATGCAACTCCGGAGTTCCTTCAGCCTCCAATGACCCCTTTGAATGCTCAGGGAAGGTAAATTTCTGTTTTTGATGCAGTAGCAGGAACCTCTCTCCTCCCTGAGTGTCCTCAGGCCTCAAAGCTGCCTACTTACCAAAGGTGATGTAGCCAATATTGTCGCCGACAGCCGCGTCCGTGTCTTTCAGCTCCAAGGGCGGCTCCCTGTGGCTGAAGAGCACCTGTGGGGCTGTGTGACTGGCCCGGCGACCCTCCTTGAACTCCTGAACAAGACAAAGCAAAGGTCAACCCCTCTGTGACACTACAGCAAAATACGGGGTCCCCATGATCACAGAGGAACTAAGCAAGGCTTCCCAGCTTTCCCTGAATGGCCAGAGTCAATCAGGCCAAACCTCTGGAAAACAGTCCTTTTTCCTAGTAGAATCAGATCAAAAGATATAGCTATCATGGATTTACAGGTGTCTATTGCACAGCTCTTCAGCTGGGGTGGCTTTTAGCATCACACTTCCTGCCATGGGTGTTTTGTGGAAGGGACAATTCATGCGCGAGAACATGAGACAGGCACAGCTCCTGCTGGAAAGTCAACACCACCAACGCTTCCAGCAAAAGTGGGCAGTGCCCATCATCCTAGAGGAAAGGGATTTCTCAGACAGGGCTGCAAGGTCCGTCGCACCCAGTGTAAAGACTCTGCCATTTGAGAAAACATCTCCCACCAGGAGTCCTTGAGTAGGCATTAAGAAGTATCTATGGGTTTGAAGTTTGTGAAGCCTGCTTGTCCTAACATCTCTCTAAGTCTCGAAACAGAACCTCCTGACAGAAAAATCCCTTCTGCCAGGGAACTTCTCTGACAGCAGCACAAAACCCATTTCACATGAAATGAATGGGCTTCGCCTTTCAGGAATTACAGGACTGTCCCTACACAGGGCTGGGAAAGTCCAGACACTGCTCTTGTGCCCCAAGGCAGGGCAGCCTCCCCTATGCCTCACTGATCCCCATCCTAGCCTACACATCATCAGCCTCTCCTCTCTTCTTGGAAGAGCTCACCCTGGGACAGGCAGGAGCATCTGTGGCCTTTTAAAGAACTGAGTAGTTCACTGGGGTTTCTTCAACGAAATGCTTAGCTTGTGTCTGCTTAACTTTTGTCTGCTTGTGCCAGAGGGTAAAATGATTCAAAAGGCTTTACTGGTTAGTTAATGGTCAGATTTTCTCCATGACAACCCAGATGAGGCTGGGCTGTGTTACGCAAGAGCCACAGCTGGAGGGAAGGAGCCAGCATGGCTCTGAGTGGAAATTCTTGTGGCTGGGCAGGAACTGCGTTCTCTGTTGTAAAATACAAGAACTTGGGACATGAAGACTCTGGGACAGCTGCTGCCTTGAAGCCTTGCCACCTCCCCAGGAGCCTCACAAACCCTGTTCTGTTCACTGCATGCCTTCCTCCTTGTTTTAAAAACTGAATTCCCGGCTGTGGGATATGCTGGTGGGGAAAAGCTCAAATCCAGAGCAGATGCCATGCCCATAGGTGAAGGACAGAGAGCAGAGCCATGAGGTACAACTCCCATCACAACAAACCCTGTAGTAATGGCCCTCAACACAGGCAAACTGGTATTCAGCAAACTCGGCCAGTGACTTGCTGTCCACGAGCCTATCAGCAACACAGCATAGTACCCATGAATGAACAGGCTGAATAAGCTCCTGTTGCCCCAGAACACCCTGCAGGGTCCTGCTCCATGGCTGTGCCAGCACAGGAGGCTCCCCAGGTGAGTCTGGTGGGCAGGCAACACAGATGAACATACAAGCCACCACGCAACAAGCCTTCCTCAGCTGTAAGCAAATGTCTCCACAGACTGCACGCAGCCACTTGGACATGTGAAGCATTTACTATGGGCCTCTGAATGCTTCCCAGCTACGTGGCAGTTGCAAAGGGCAGCAGAATCCAGAAGTACTTGCCATTATTGTGATTGACTGAAGATCGCAAAACAAGCAAATTCATAGCTTTGAAAAGCTCAAATGCAAGAGCTCATTGCAACATGTGAGAGCAGTCACGCTGGGCTGCTTCCAGATGGGGTCTCTCTGCAGTATTTGAGCATTAGCAGGAACAAACTCTGAGGTGATGACAGCTCAGCACCATCTGAGGCACTATACGATGTCGCCTCACCCCTTCTAGTCCCTTTGTGGCCCCTCCACCACTGTCAGTTCCTACACCACAGCTGCGCTACAGGACCTCAAGGTGGATACTGAAGTATTCATCATGGTGTTTCTCAACTGTAACACATAAAATGTTTAATTGTCCAATACAAGCAAGACCATCGATAATAAAAGATGCCAATACAAGGGCCTGGATTACAAGATACACTGACTGTGCCTGTTCAGGTGGTTCTTCCATCCCAGGGGAAACTGGAGCTCTGCAAGCTTTTAAATGCCTGCGAGCTCACTTCAACTTAACATCTGCTTGTTCAGCAATGCTGCTTCAAGCAAGAAGGCATCTGACCAGACCCTTTCCCCATATACAGTTTCCATACCTGCATAAACACCTTTCCAATCACCACGTCATCATCATCCTTAAATACTGTGCTGAACACAACTGTGACGCGGTCCTTTTTTGCCTCGACGTACCTGCAGGTGTGTGAGATGAGAACCCAGATGTGATCAGGAACCAAGATGTACAACTGGATGAGGAAGCAAGCATGTGACAAGGTCAAGTAAATACAGCAACCATTCACAGGCCTGGCTGCTGAAAATCTCCCCTACCTGGAGACAGTATTTACAGGGAGCAAAACACTTCTGTTGGGAGTGGCCAGTTCCTCTCCTGCATGCAGCCACAAGTGCTGCCACTAACAGAGACTCTTGTGTAACATCCCTACAGCCGCCTAGGACAGGCCCTTATTACCCTGGGAGCAGTAGGATTTCCTGACTCTCCACCACAACCCACAGCTGTGAGCAGGAGCAGAGAGTGTACTGACCAATGTCCAATGCCTGTGCTGCTTGATTTGAACACTTACATTGTCTCATCGTCCCTGTAGTGGATGACAGCTCTTTTTTCTCCTTCTTTGCCCTCTTCCTGGAATTTGAAATACTTCTCAAAGACTGAAGCAAAGCAGTTGCGCTTCAACATGCCAGCCTGGTGTACGATTGAGTCCTTGTCTGCAGGAAGGTTCTCCAGGTCGTAGAGCAAAGAGACATTGTAACCTGGGGAGGGACAGCGACGAATCTTAATAACCTACGTGGAGCCTTAATGAAGCCAGAGAAATTTTCTGGAGAGAGAGACCTGAAATCCCAACTTTCCCTTAAGCCCTCCCAAAGGCCCCAGGGATGACTGCTTCCCACTCTAAGCATCAACAGAAGCCATGCCTGAACTTGCTGTGTGGCCATGGCAACGCTCCTAGGGCTCCTTCCTGAGCTTCCAAACACACATGCTGGCTGAGCTGCTCCCAAGTTTTTGCAGTGAGTAGGAAGAGATGCTGTCACAGGTAACCATGGTTTTCCTGTGTCTCACAAAGCATCTTTGAGAAGAACAAAGACCCCGACCATGAGGAACAGAGGCTTCCTGAAGGAGGTCTGCATCAAGAATTACAGCTTGTGCTGCAAGCTACTTCAGAGCTGATGTACCCGAGCCGCTTTTTAAATTGCCATCCATTGTATAGAGAGCCTCAGACATCAAGCTCTTGCAGTGAAGCCTTCATTTCAGCATTTCTGAGGCCACTTAAGTAATTTTGGAATTGCATTCATAGACACACATACACAGAGAACAAATGTTATTACAGGGTTACCTGATTCAGGATTTACCAAGTAGCTTCCATAGACTTTCTTCAAAACCTAGGAAAGAAATTAAACATTGAGAGCACAAGCTATTCGAATCGTTTCCTCTGGTACAGCTCAAGCTATGTTCAGTCTTCATTTAGAAACATCAAATTACAACCTCTGCCTCCGCTAATCTAAGCGAATTTGGACAACTATTAAGTCATTTGCCTCTAGTATTATTGGCTGCTCCTGCTCTCAGCAGAGCTCCCTGAACTCCACTGACATGGGATGTGCTACAGGACAGGACTCAAAACTGCAACTTTGTAAAGTTCTGCTAGTCTTGAATTTGTGCAGGAAAGAAAACTTCCATAGACCTGAAACCTTCAAAAGAGAACTGTCAGAAGAGCTTGACACAACAGATCTGAGGGCTGGAACCCTTATTCCCACTCAAAGGCAGAGGCAAAGCGTGCCCTCTCCCTCTCCTTGCGGGAAGACAAGTCCAGAGCAGGGGTCAGGCACAGTGTGGCTGGGCAAATGCCAGCCCTGTCTCAGCCTATCGCATTGGACAGATGGGGATGGGGAGGAAACTGCCAGGCAGCTTGGATGCCTCCCAGAAGCAGAGCCGCCTACAGCACAGCAAAAACATTTATTCAGACATAATTTTACATCAATGGCAATTTTCAACTGAGCCATAGCTCTGTGTCAATGAGGGGGCTCAGAACAGAAGGTATTTCGCAGAGAAGAACACAACATTGCTTGTAGAAGAACTGGCCCTCCTGGGATGACACCAAATACCACGCAGAGAGGATGCACGGGCTCTCTGCATGCTAAAGCCTCCTGTCAGCTGAGCCTGCCTGCTGCAGGCCAGGGAGATGCTCTGTCTTAGCTGGAACCCCACTTTGCACTCCTCACAGTGGGCTTTCAACAAAGACAGAGTAGAAGCAAGCTCTGTCATCTCCAGGGAAGCACAGAAAGTAACAGTTTGCTAACTGGCGATTTAAAAATGTAATTTCTATTCAGTCAGCAATCCCAAGGCAGTCCAGCATAGATCCCATTTTGCTCTAGAAGCATGGAAGGCTGCCTTCCACCACCACCGCGGTGGCTGCTGGTGCACAGTGGTGTCAGTCATTTGCCCACCACAGCAGTTCTCTCAGGATCACACACCATATCGATCCTCACTAAACACGCTGGGAGGGCTCCACCACTTGGGTGCTTGACTCGTTTGCTAGCAGCAGTGCCTTCAGTAGTGGGCAATGCTGCTCTCAAAGCTCTGCATACACCCACCAGGAAAGCAGGACACTCGGTTATATTTATTCCGACTTTGGTACATCTTACAACAACTTGCAGAATTCCCTTTGGGTTCAAATCACCTGTTTATCGCCAGACTCACAATAAACTCCTGGAGCAGTTTACCTGTTTTCCTCCAAGGACAGACACACAGAGGCAAAAGAATCGTAGAACCGCCTGGTTGGAAAAGATCTTTGCGTCCAACCTTACCTGTCCACTACTAAACCATAGCCCTGAGAAACTCGTCTACCCATCTTTTAAACACCTCCAGGGATGGTGACCCAACCACTTCCTTGGGTAGCTCTGCCAGTAACTGACAACCCTTTTGGCGAAGAAACTTTTCCTGATGTCTAATCTGAACCTCCCCTGGTGCAAACTGAGGCCATTTCCTCTTGTTCCATCACCTGTCACCTGGGAGAAGAGACCAACACACACCTCGCTACAATCTCCTTTCAGGCAGTTGTAGACAGTGATGAGGTCTCCCCTCAGCCTCCTCTTCTCTAGGCTAAACAACCCCAGTTCCCTCAGCTGCTCCTCATAACATTTGTGCTCCAGACCCGTTACCACCTTCGTTGCCCTTCTCTGGACACGTTCCAGCACCTCAATGTCCTTCCTGTATTGAGGGGCCCAAAACTGAACACAGGATCCAAGGTGCTTCACCAATGCCAAGTACAGGGGCACAATCAATTCTGTGGTCCTGCTGGCCACAGTGTTTCTGATACAGGTCAAGATACCACCGGCTTTCTTAGCCACCCGGGTACACTGCTGGATCATATTCAGATGACTGTCAACCAACACTCCCAGGTCATTCTCCTCCCAGCAGCTTTCCAGCCATTCTTCCCCAAGTCTGTAACACTGCATGCTGAAGAGCCTTGGGTGAACCCCATTTGTTACGATGCAGAGATTTGAAAACTGACTCAGGAACTGAGTCACATTTCCTGCCTCACCACCCAACCACAGCTCAGAGAGGCTCCTTCTTTCTACCATAAATGGCCTTCACAGCCCTGGTCCATTCAACAGGAACTGAACCTGCTACTTCACACAGGAGCAGCAAAAAGGGAACCAGGCTGCAGATCAAAGTCTGCACACTCAGCAGAGTCCATCACTTGCTCTCAAGTGTGGTTCGAATCAGAAGAACAGAGCCAGATTTGTCTTGGTGCCTTCCTTCACTGGTGGACTCGGCTTGTTTGACCAGCATGAGATGGGAGAACAGGTGCTTCTCCAAGGGTTGGATGTTAGATCCGTCAACATCACAAAGACATTGCCCATCCTAAGACAGCATTTGTAGGCTCATGGCCCAGAGACGTTCACTCACCTCATCAGCACCATGTTCTTGGAGCTCCTTGTAGAATTTCAGAGAAATACTGACCATCACTTTTGTCTTGTCTCCATTGGGGTTTGAAATATGGTAAAGGACTCCATCAAAGTCTATGAAGCAAGCAAGAGAAACGTGAGGGAACAGAAATCAGTTCCTATTTCTGAAGGTGTTTTTTCCCTACATGTTCTAGGAACTGTGTAAAGCGACACAGTTCCTCCTGCTCCAGCCCTCACACATACACCAAGAGAGAAACTCATAATGAAGGAAAATGTTAATGTCATGTATGGAGACCTTGTTATCATTCAAATGGCTGAAAACAGTTTTGACACCTGTCCATCACAAAAAAAGCTTTAGTTTAGTGTCATTCAGCATCTCAGGCAAATCTGCCTGCGCTCAACACACAAAGATACAAACACACAGAGACAGTAGCCTTCTGGACGGCCAGCACAGAAAGTGATTGACATGACCACTAGGCCAGAGCTGCAGCCTGGAGGAGAAAACATCTCTGCCAGCAAAGGCAGCTCAGCTGCTGCCTGCAGAGACAGCTTCCACTTCACTGCTGACTAGGCAAGGAGGGCAGAAAGCAGGGAAAGGCAACCCTCCAGCTACCTAGCAAGTTCCACTTCCCCATGGAGCTCTGCAGCTTACACAAATTCTTGATAACAGAAACAAAAAATCAGTTCCCTAATGAACACTTGAACTTCCTTGGCACTTCTCATCCTGGAGAGCAAACTTCAGGCAATGAATGCACCTTGCTTGTCACCCCCAGCCAGCTTTCTAACAACCCAATTCAGATGGTCCTAAAGAACTAACAACAAGTAGCATCAAGGGCAGGACTGGAGAACAGGCGAGGTAAGAGAGCTTATGTAGCACACATATACCAATCAAGTGCTGCCACCACTGAACTTGCTGCGGTGGGGAAAGTCCCAGGCAAGGTGGACAGAAAAAGAAAATAGTGGAGCAGCTGACAAAGCCTCAACTCTGGGGACACTGCAGGGTGTCCACACCATCAGGTCCTATGCGGCCCTCCTCCCCCATCCTGTGGCAGCGCCGGGTGAATTTGGGTACCCCAGGCATAACCATGGGCAGACCGTTTGAGTAAGACCTTTCTTCACAGAAGCTGAGAGCTGTGGAGCTTACCTGCGAATGTTACCTCTACTGCCTCTGGTTTATTTCTAGAAAGCAAAGAAAACAAAGGAGGTAAGTGAGAGCTCAAACAGCAGCCTCCAAGCTGTGAAGGAAAGAGGATTAATTTCCAATGCCTTATTTCTCACAAGCAGCTCTACCTGAAAACCCTTTTATCTCCTGCTGTTCAACCAGCAGATAACCCCTTCAACAAGAGATCTTCTTCCCATTCCCATTAGCACTGTTTTTACCCCAGATGATATAAAGTAGGTGTTGATGCTAGCAGAAATTGTTATTATTTGTAGTTTATTAATAGATTTTGAGATTGCAGATTTCCAGTTAGAAATGTCTGAGAAAGCTATTCGGCACTAAGGAGTTTGTTTTAAAAAGCATGTTACAGTCACAACACAGGTTTGGGGACAGAGGCTCTTTTGTAAGTTCCTGCAATACCAGTTCATGGAAAGGACTTAGAGGCTGAGCAATCCTTCCTGACATGGTGCCTCTTCACCATCAACAGCAGCTCTGTGAATGTGTTGATATAACTCACTCACACACTTCCTCCAAGTTCTGGGCTAGGAGCAAACCACAGAAGGACACCTTAGAGACATGCATTTCACCCTGCTCCGCCCCATCCCTTCCAAAATACCCCAACACTATGCCAACTGCCTCTGCAGAAAAAACTATAGGTCTGGGTTTGCTCTCTCATCGCCCAGTGTGGGCTTTGGAATTCTGGATCAGCAATAAGAGGACCTCACGTATCAAACACACATCACGTCTTACATTTTTGGTGTGAGAATCTAACAATATCGTGACAAACACCATTGGTCCGTTTGTCCATGATCTGTAGAAGAGCAGGATCCTGTGAAAGATCTAACTGCTTTTGAGAAGTGATTTTATTGGGACTGGCATAACAGAACTGCTTGGGCAGCTCTGAGGGGATGGGTATAAATAGGTCATTCTCGAACAGGGAGCAACACCAAGGTACCTCCAATGCTGACAGCAGGGGTGGAAAACTAGAATAAGATAAAAATGCCAGGCTGCTACTGCTGTTTCACAGCGTATCTCCACTTGGTTTTCAAAAGTGGCCGGTATTGAATAGAGCACAGGCTGCTACTAAGGGAAACCTAGCCTTTGTAACAGTTCATTCACACCTGTCTGAACCAACGTACCAAAATACCCCTCCAAACCAAAGCCAGTGCATTGAGGCAGCCTTGTGGTCTCAGCTATGCTGTCTAAAGACGAACTTGCTGTGTTGATGCACACGCGTGCTGCTGGGTACTGGCTGCATCTTGGTACACACACCAGGAAAGGTGGGGGGAGCGATGACTAGATATCTACTTTCCCTCACTATGCTCTGGAAAGGTTTTAATGATTTTCTTTCCCCAGCACAAAGCATTGTTCTTCCATCAGCTTTTCTGCAGACAGCCTCACTCCTGGAAGCCAGGAATGACCGGGATGTGCTAAAACTCAAGGGCAACGCAGGGAAGCTAAGACACTGAACAGCACTGATCCCAGACCATACACTGCATCAAGATCATTTCACTTGGGTGGAAAGGGAGGAATTAACCCCTGGCTGGAGATTTGAAGACGAAATGATGAGGTGTTGTCGCTTCTTGAGAGTTAACAGCTGTGAAAAGCACAGCTATTTGTTGGGAGGCCAGAGAGCCTCTGTCTTTTATGCTGCATCGCTGAAGAAAAAAACCACACACTTGAAAGAAGCAGTGCAAGTTCACCCAAGGTAGGTCCTTTAGTTTAGTGTCTGCGCCAGCTACCTGTCACACCTCTCGCTCCCACTTTCCCCTCCCAGCTGGGCCTGAGATGGATGTTCACAGGACATCCCTGGCTGCGTATTCAAGCTTTGGTTCTTGGAAAGAGGAGCAATTTCTCAAGCCACATCCAAGCTGCTTCTGCTCATTGAGGACTACTCAGAGCAGAGATGAAAGAAAATCCCACTCGGTCAGTTGATACAGACATGTTCCTCTTTTAGAGCACCACACTCAGATTTGGGAATCAGCTTGGATGGCAGTATAAATTTTCATAAAAAAGAAACCTATGTAGGAAGCTTTAAAGATAGCACAGTCAGGCACACAGAGCTAGGAATATTAAAGAGGACACATTCCTAAACCTCTGTTTCATCTCCTCAGAGTTACACTGTTCAAACCCCATTTCACACACACATGAAGCTGATGCCTCCTGGAATCTTGGCTCCCAGCAGAGTCTCCAAACACAGCAGCTCCTTCCAAGCAATGCAGAGAAACAACTGACAGCCAGTGCACTGGAGTCATTTTTGGAAGGACAACGATTCCTTGCTTACTGTCCCAGTACCCGGTGGGATGGCAGGAAGATCGCTTGTTGTGTTATTTAAGAAGCCACGCAACACCACATACCCGAAGCTGGTTAATGGCTCTACACAACAGCCTTTGTTCTGCACACAAAAGCTTACAGCTGACACGATCCCACTTCTGAACATTTCATTGTGCAAGCATGGACTTCTTAGAGAAGTTATTTTAACAACGACTTCCCGAGTGGCTCAGTTCTTGTACCTGGGGATGGTGAGGGGTGGAAATATTTAAGGGAAAAGCAAGTAGCTGGGCAGAACTTTGGGTGCTGAACATTCAGCCGTTTCCCAGTGCACAGCCTCAGTGAAGCCAGCACACACGTGAGCTGCATACAGAGCTCCTCGCAGCCACGCTGGCCCTGTCACCTACTGCAGAGTGGTTTTTCTGCCTCACCTGGCACACACCTAGGTAACCCAGGCCTGGGCTGACTCAGGGGAGCAGTGTGGTTGGGAGTGAAGTGATCTTAGCCCTTCAGAGTTTAGCAGCTTTACAAGCCCAAAGCTTGACGTGCTTCTATTTATTTCTCTGCCTCACCTCATCAAAACTATGCTGGCTACTTAAAACATTTCTACAACAGAAAAATCACCCCTTTTGCTACCCAAATTGTTGTTCCCCCAAGAAGTCCCCAGGCAGAAGGGAGAAGAGCTCTCAACTCCAGCCTCCCGCAGCTTCCGGACAAGCGACGGTCACACACACGCGATCACTTCCCCTTGACCACCCAGCAAACCCATCTTCTGCAACAGAAGCAGCAGTGGGGAAATGCTCAACACCCTGCGGAGGCACAGCAATATTCTCTCTGTGTTTAGCTTTTCCAGACCTGCCCCGCTCTCACGCAGGGGATATACAGCAGGTCTGGGTCTGAGGCTGTGCTGCTGCAGGATGGATACTGGTTATCATCAGGTTACTGGAGTGACCCTGAAGAGCTCTGCCTGATCTAGTGTGGCCTAGTGTCCCCTGCCTCCAAGATGAGACCCATCCAAATCCATGGTGAGATTTAGCAGTGACTGTAAATCCCAGCCATCCTTTTTGCATTTTGCTTCACAGCAGAGCTGTGGGTACTCCTTTTGGGTTCACTTCCATCCCTGATTCAAGTCTCTGAGAACCAGACTAAGCCTGGCTACACTCAGATGATTTCAGACAGCACAGCCCATCTGCTCTCAAGGCAGAGAGCTGCTGTCATCCCTCCAAGCACCTTAGCACCAACACTACTTGAACACCAGCCTCTCCCAGCAAACTTCCCTGCTTGCTACCCCCTGCCTCAAACAGACAATAAACCTGCTCATACCGGGAACAACTGAGATGGCTCCTCTCTGCACTCAATACTGAATCCAGACCAGACCCTTCTGCAAAACCCTGCCTGGACTCAGATACTAAAATGGCAGCTGTTCTGAGCAGCAGCAACAGTCCATTTTCTGATAACACCAGGTTTGAAGTCAAACCCACACCAAATCTCATCTGCCCTCAGCTTGTAACAATAAAAGGCCATGACAGGTTTTATGTCTTCTTGCCTGTATCCCTCCTATTCATCTCTGAATGCCTCCTACGCTCTGTCTATCTAATACAGAGCCAACTCCAAATCAGATCTTTCACCCCGGTAGAGCATCCATGAAGAGCCATGGTGCCCATGGAGAGATGCCAGCAAGCACTTAAGAGCAACATCAAACCCTTTTTTTGACAGCATTTCCTCAGTTTTGACTCTGACAGCTTCCGAACTTCCCCACTTCACTCACAGGCCATGAGGCTCTCAGCCATATGTTACAGTGAATTTAAGAACAGAAAAATGAAGATTAATTATACAGAGCCCTCATCTTCTCTATTAAACAGACCTAAATGCAAACTTGGCTGACAACCATATTGAAGCATCTCCCATATCCCAATTAAGGCCTGTACCCAAAAAAGGAGGATGGCAATTATTTTAAAAGCTGCAAGCATGCAGATATACTAATCTCTTGGCCCAGAGGAGAACGGGGGATAAAAAGGGGACAGGGGTTATTTCAAAGCTTAAAGCTCTGAGGAAAGCTTTCAGATCACCAGAGCTGATACAGTTCAGAGATAGCAAACCAGATTCAGTGACAGACTGCAGGCTCTTGCTACAGAAGGGTCACCCCAACAAAAATATTATCAGCAATGTCTAAAATTATCCGAACAGTTCCTCCGCTCCTGGGCCCCGCTCAGCTAACAAAAGGTACTCTGTGTAAGCTGTAGGAATGTATGAAATCAAAGAGTTCCCGTAGCTCTGGCAGCACACCCACCATGAACTCAATCGAGCAGGAGTGCTCTGTCAGGGTGATGCTGGAGTGGCGTAAGATAGCTCCCAAGCATGCCAACTCTCCCTTCTCAGTTAGGTGACCCTTCCATGCCCAAGCTTCTCCCTCGCAGTGAGCAGGGCAGCCTGGAGGAGGCTGGCTGGTAGGAAGCCATTGAGATTCCCAGCAGACAAAGCACAGGCTGATCCTGCAGCACTCAGGTAAGGGCAGGTCTGCTTCCAGGCAGGTCTTCACTCCAGAGCGTGTCTCTGTTCCATCTGCAGGCAGGTAGCTCACAGCAATCAGCTGCCAGCGCTGCGGCAGGTCTCTGGGGAAGAGTCTCATCTTGAACGCACCATCCCTGGCACTTCTTTAGCACAGCAATCAATACCCACTTTTCTCTGGTGTCAAGCACCCGTGGCTGCAGCGAAAACCATTTCCAGAGGATAACATGGAGCAGGCTGCCTCTTGGAAACCTGAGATGAAAATTGAGGCTGGAGTGATGACAGAGCAACTTGCAAAAGCATAACACTTTGCAGATCTGGGCTGCTCTTCCCTCCTGTTGCTTACTCTATTACTTGAAAGCAGAGCACTGCCTAGCTCCAGACAGAGATGGTTCACCATCCACCACTAATGCAAAGTCACCTCTCCTGGTGGCTGAAGTCAGATTCTATGGCAGCCCAGGAGCTCTGCTCAGCCACCTACAGCACAGTCAGTCAACGCAAATGGTCAAGGCCTACAGTGCTGCTCATGCCATGTTAAACCTCAGGGTATTGCTTTCTGCCAGCAGCATTGCCTGAGCATTCCTCACAGTCAGGCACACTGAGTTTCAGCAGATGAGGTCCCACTGGGGAGACACGTGGCTCCAGGCTGGACTTGTGAGGACACTGAGCCAGCATCTGCTGCTGCAGGAAGGAATCTGATCCCTGCTCCTCAGCTGCACCATGGTGAGTGGCCTTCGTACAATGAATGGGATGAGGAAACTCATCTGGTCTAAAAATACCCAGTTTTGCCTGTGTAATTTTAACCCAGGTCACTTCCCCAATCCCATTTCCGCTGAAGCCATGGAAATGTCTGTGTCAGCAAGAAGGAGGGGTGGCAGAGGAGCAGCCTCTGTTTTCAGTGGGGCCACCAGGCTCCCTTGAAGTGCTGGAGCCATGGATCACCACAGCCACTCCCGCAAGGAATTTCTCCATGGTGCCTGGAGCTCCTCTACCCTCCCAGCATGCCCGATAGCCTGCAGATGCTTCTCGGTTTCCCCACAATGAACTCACTTTGTGTGTCACATCACAAGCACAGAGCTGACACTACTCTGTTTCATCCAACGCTCAGCCTCACTGTCTGAAGGGTTCAGCTCTGCAGCCAACAAGCACCAAAATTACCGCAAGTGGGAAATACCATGAAGCATGCAGGTGCAGCTTCAGCCCAGCTCTCTGACATTGCTCTGCATCAGGGAAGGTCATGCTTCAGCTGTTTCCCTATGTAGCTAATAGTCATGAAGCCCTGCAGATCTGTACCTACTAAATGCTGTAAGGAAAGCAAAGATTTGATATTCTCTTCCCTCCACCCCCAACCAAGGAAAAATCAGTGTTCTCCAGCTATGCAAATTTGTTTTCTTTTGTACAGTGGGCAGATATCAGTAACAGTTTGAGACAGATGATTAATTTACCAGAAATTTAGGGCAAGCTATGTATGGCTGGAAAACCAAACCCCATGAACGAAGCCCTGTGCCACTTTTACTGGGATCAGTTAAACTGGAGCAGGTCAAAACTGGACAGCAAATCTGTTTTGGGAGGCAATTCCCCTCTGTGTGTTAAATGAACAAGTATCCACCAGCCACAGAAGAGAGCCATCAGAATGTTTTACACTTAAATTATTTGCTTCTTACTTCCTGTCTGTGCGGAGAGCAAAGGGAAGTAATGATGAGAAACAAAATCTTCCAACCAGCAGAGCTCATCTTCTCACAACGTGTTTCTGTCAGAAATGCGAAAACCTGAGTGTGACTCCAGCTTCTAGACAACTTCTCAAGTCAAAATGAATCTGTCAAAAGCTTCTTGAACAGAAGTTTATTCTCTTGACACTTGCAAAAGCTCACAAATCACCTCATTTCGCACTGACCAGGTATTTCCGCACTGCAGCAGTTCAACGTTTGAAAATTGCACCCACAAATTCCTAACTACAGTTATTCCAAAAGATTCTTTGTAGTTTTAAGCCTTTATTTAAAAATGTGGTTGGTTTAAAGAAATGGATTTAAAACAACAAATTGCAATATTAAATAAAGAAAAAAAGAATTGGATGCATTGAAGTGCATTAGCTGTCACCACCTTGATCCAAATGCCAATGTTGAACAGTGGTTGTTCAAGGAGGTGAGATTTCCATGTGTTTTGCCCACAAACACAAAATAACTAGGAATTACCCTACTAATGGTGGCTGCTGCCAAGCCACAAGGACATTGTGAAGGGAGAACTCTTAGACACAGGTCAGGCCCTGCCTCAAGTGCTGATCTCTGTCTGCAGCCAGCCAATACATCTTCCATGCCGAGAATCATAGAGTGGCTTGTGTTGGAAGAGACCTTAAAGACATCCAACTCCACCCCCTTGCCATGGGCAGGGACACCTTCCACTAGATTAGGTTGCTCAAAGCCTTATCCAACCTGGCCTTGAACACCTCCAGGGATGGGACTCCAGAGAAAGTTCACAGACCTTCACGCAGAGCAGATTTCACCACATATTATATGACAATAATACTACAAGCAATTGTTAGCTCCAGCTTCTAAACATGACCCAATTCTGTGTAACAGAGTGAAACACGAAGTGTCTCTCACCTGACAGTCCAGGAAAGCTCTGCAGGGAGCCTGCCAACCACAGCCACAGTGCGGCCACGGAAAGCAGAAGGGAGCGACACAGCCCGCATCAAAGAACAGGTCTTTGGCAAAGGATTTGGAAACTAACCCCGCTCTGCCCGACTCTCAGGCTGGCGCTGATGCCACCGGGCACACCTGGCTCTGAATCAACCACTACCGACACATCTGTGCATTGTGTCTGGCCCACTCCTGCTCTGGAGCAAATAATGCAAACCGAAGTCTGTCCAACTGCCCAGGCTCATCCCTCCCTAAAACACCTGAAATCAAGAGAAAATACACACACCTCCCTGCACATCTCAGACCTTTGTCTCTGCCTTGACAAGAGGGCCCCAGCACAAGCACAGAAGAAAATGCAAAAGTAAGGAACTTCCTCTCCCTCCAGCAACATACTCAAGGCACAGAACATACGTGAAAATGATATCTAAAGAAAAGAACACACCGTAGAGGAGTAAGAGGCAAAAACAGAGCACTATCAGCTGCACTATGAATTGATCCAGGCGCAACCGACATGCCAGGCACATATCCTGATGCAGAAGCAGAGTGGCTTTACCATACAGCAAAATGGAAACTGTGGGTGCCTGCAGGCAGGTGCAGAACAAGAAACCCCAGCTCCCATCACACAGAGTTGGGGTTTCAAAGTGCATTTAAACCCACAGACTGCCAGCTACACACACATCTACACCAACACAGGAACACAGGCACACTCCTCTCTCTCCAGCAGGAAGAGTGCCTCAGTATGGACCTGTGATCAATGAGTGCTTCTGACACATGCTATTAACATCCATACACATAATATTTTCTAATGGATGCAGCTGCGATACCACAGCAGTCACCTGGGAGCTCTCTCTTCCCAGTACGATGCCTGTGCTCTGGGGAAACCTGTTGCACTAAACAATGAGGCCCAAGGAGAATAAAAAGTCTTGACTATCCAGCAAGGCACTGCAGCCTGTTGAGGTTATTTTATAAAAAACAAAAACAAAAGAAGCAAGAAGTCAACTGAAAGGGGAAAGCAAAGGAAACAGTCTAAGTTCTGCACACAAAAGGCTCTGAGCTTTGAAAGCCACTGCAGGAAAAGGTGACACAGAAAAACGCTGAGGTGTCTCCTCCCAGACAGCCTGGGCAGAGCTCTTGAGGCACCAGGGCAGGCTCCACCCCAGAGATAACACCTTTGCTTCTCAAAGCTTTGTCTCCAGACAAAGGTGTCCAGTGCAGACAGCATAGCAAGCCCACACGCTGCAGATAAGGACATTTATCTGAAGGGACTCTCTTTTGAGCTATGCTCAGACAATCCCCTTTACAGTCCCGGTGCAACACTCAAAGCAGAATAATCACTGGCTCCTCCGGGTCTGAACTGTCCCATCCAGACAAGCAGGTGCAAACTAGCCCCTTCAGGTCACCTGCCAAGGCCAGGATACTCACCAGGCTGGCACCAGGCACTGTGACAGACCTATGGGCCTGCAACCCTCCTGCTCAGGAAAGTGAAGAAGAGGGGCAGGCTGGAATCTGCTCCCCACCCTCAAAGCAAAAGGCTGATGCTGTGGTTCCCCACACAGGCTTTCTGTTTCTCAGCTCCCCCCACACATTCTGTACTAGTGCTAGCACCATGCTGGGCCTGATCCGATGAAGGCTGCTTTACCCAAAGCAAACACCACCATCCAACCCCCTCCTTGCCCGGGTCCTCTCCTACAGCTCTGCCCACCTCAGCACTGCAGTCTCCAGTACCCTCCAACATCTTCATCCTGCTTCCCCGGGTCTCTGCATTAACCACTCCATGAAGTCTTGCTCTCTCCTCCAGCTCCACCTGCCTGCCTTTGCTCCCTTATCTCCCATGACCAAGCTCCTATTAGCTTCACCACACCCAGCCCAGTTACCCCCGCCCAGACCCCCCTTCTCCAGTACTGACCTTTCTCACAGCCCCCTCAGCCCGCAGCCATTTGTCTTGTCCCAGCTCTGTGCCCCAATCCCCATTCCACCTTAGTGCCTCCCCCCACCGTTCTCCAGGCTTCAGTCCTGCCTTGTCATTACCTCCCAGCCTAGCCCCCTCATGCTCCAAACCTTACCCAGTCCCCAACCCAATCCCCCAGCTCAGCCTCTCCATCCTGTGCCCCCCATCCTGTTCCTGTCACCCCATTCCCCAAACCAGCCCCTCCATTCCCTGGTCCCCATGCTGTCCCTTTCCCAACCCCACAACCCAGCCCCCTCAACACCCAGTCCCTATCCTACCCTATCCTATCCCATCCCATTCCCACCCCAATGCTGCAGCCCAGCTCCTCTATTCCCTGGCCCTCACCCTGTCCCAGCCTCTCAAACCCCATCCTGTCCCAGACCCCTAGCTCAGCCCCTCAAACCCCTGGGCACCAGCTTGTCCCCATCCCAAGCCTCCAAATCCTATCCTGTCTCAAACCCCACCCCAGTCCCTCCACTCCCTGACTCCATCCCAACGCCATCCTGTCTCTATCCCATCCCTCCACCCCGTTCCTCACCCTGGTCCCATTCGCCCCCAGTCCAGCCCCTCCACGTCCCCACCAGCCTCCTCACCCCCTACCCTGCACCGACCCTGCCCGGCCGTCACTCGCCGGGCCCTCCCCTCGGCCCGGGCGCCCGGCCCCGCCGCCCCCGGCCCTACCCGGCGGCCGCGCCCTCGAACTTGAGCGTGAGGGTCTCCTCGATGATGCGGTTGTTGACCTCGAGTAGGATCATGTCGGCGCCGGGGGGGGCGGGGGGGGCTCTCAGGGCGCCGAGGCCGGAGGGAGCCGAGCCCGCTGCGCGCACCGGGGACCCGCCCGAGCCTGCGCCGCCGCTTCCGCTCTCGCGCCCGCGCGTCACTTCCGACGCCGGCCCGGCCCGAGGGCGGTGGCGCGAGGGAGGGGCCACGCCCCCGTGACGTCAATGGTCGTCCCGCCCACCGGCGCGGGGCGGGGAGCAGGCGGGGGAACGGGAGATACGGCGAGTGGAGGGGGGGGTAGGGGGGTATGGGCAGAGCGGGATTTGAGGGTGGCTGGGGTAAGGGGGTCCCAATTGTGTGAGGTGTCCCTCGGTATACGAGGTGCGCCTGGGGTAAGGGGGTATGCAAGAATGTGAGGTGCCCCCAGGATATGGAGTATGCTTGAGGTGGGGGGGTCTCCGAGAGTGTGAGGTGCCCCCTGGGATGTGGGGTGCATTTGGGGTATGAGGGTGCCCAAAACGGTGGGGTGCCCCCTGGGTTATGAGGTACGCCTGGGGTAAGGGGGTCTCCAAGCCTGTGTGGTGTCCGTTCAGGATGTGGAGTGTGCCTGGACTGAGGAGGGTCCCCAAAGGTTTGGGGTGCCCCCCAGGATATAGGGTGCGTCTGGGGTGAGGGGTCCCCAAAAAACTGTTGGGTGTCCCCGAATAAATGAAGTTCACCTGAAGAAAGAGGGGCCCCAAAATGCCCCCCAGGATATGGGGTGTACCAAAAGCATGAGGCGTTCCCAGCAAAATGAGAAGCACTTAGGGTATAGGAGGGTCTCCAGGAGTGTGGAGTGCCCCCCAGGATATTAGGTGCAGCGCACATACAGGAGGTCCCCAAAAGTGTAGGATGCCCCCTGGGATATGGGGTGTGCTTGGGGTAAGGGGGGGATCAGAAAAGTGTTGGATGCCACCTGGGATATTAGGTGCCTCTGGGTAAGGGGTCTGCAAATCTCTGGGTTGCCCCAGGGGTACGGGGTGTGCCTATGGTGAGGTGTTCCCCAAAACTATAGGGTACCTGCAGGATATGGGATGCACTTGGGGTAAAGGGATTCCCAAAAGCATGAGTTGTTCCCAGGAATATGAGATGCACCTGGGATATAGAGTGTGCTCAAATGTGAGGGGTGCCCCCTAGGATATGGTGTGCTACTGGGGTTAGGGGGTTCCCAAAGCATAGGGGGCCTCCCGGGGATGTGGGGTGCTCCTAGGGTAAGGAAGGGGTCCCAAATGTGTGGGATGCCTCTTGGAATATGGGGTGTGCCTGGGATAATGGCCTCCCCAAAAGTTTGCAGTGCTGCCAGAGATACGGGGGCACCCCAGGAAGTAATGAGTGTGCCCCAGAGTATGGGGGTCTGCACAAGAACTGGGTGCTCCAGGAATTTGGGGTTGCTCACAGGAAAAGAGGTGTCCTGCAAATGGGACGATTCAAGAGTTGTGGTGCCCCAAAAATGTGGAGTGACCCCAGGGAGAGGGGATAACCTAGAGGTCTGTGAGTGTACCCTGGAGCTGGAGGGGAACTCAAAACTTTGGTGTTGTCCCCAGGAAACAGGAGTGTTCTCGGGTCTGTGGTGACACCCCAGTCATATGACAGTGCCCTACAACTGTACAGACGCCACCAGAGGAGAGGTCCCCCAAAAGTGTAGGGTGCCCCTAAGACTGACACGCCCTCCAAAGCTGTGAGGATGGAGGTGCCCCAAGGGTGTGGGGGTGCGCCACCAGGATGGGAGTGCCCAGGAGGTGCCCTTGGGTGCAGGTTTCCCCCAAAGACAATAGGAGTGCTCAGAGGACAGAGGTGCCCCAGGGTGTCCCATAGGAGATGCTGAAGGGGGGGGATGCTGAAATCTGCTGGGCTGGAGCAGGGACCCAGCTTTCGGGACAGCATGGTGCAGCCAGGGCGGGATGGACACAGGGCTCTGCTCTGGAGGGACCCCCAAAGGTGGCAAACCAACCCTGCCATGTCCCTATGCCCCCAGAACACCTGCAACAACCTCTGCTCTATCCATGGGGAAACTTAAGCACTGACCCCTGCCAGCCAGAGCCACCTGGCTGTCTCTGCTCTCCGAAGGGGTGCAGCATCCGGGGGGGGGGGGTGTGTGTGTGTCGAAGAGGAGCCCTACATCCCCTGGGGGCCAGCGAACAAGGCGGGCACCCCCGGCTGAAGCCCTCTAGGGTATATCGCTGCAGGAGGGGGATGCATCCTGGGATATGCCCTGTGTCACCTGCTGCAAGTGGCCCAAGGACACTGTTCGACAGGAGGGTGACAGGGGCCTGGAGGCTCCCCCCAGCTCCAGGGCAGGCATCCTGGGGGTGCTGAGGAAGGGTCCCTGTGGCTGCCACTTCCCCTTCACGCTGGGAGAAGGTTTTGCAACCTCGCTTCCTCTCCGGGCGGCATAAAGCAGGCAGCTGAGGGAAGGGGTGCCAGGAGGTGGCACGGCAGCCGGTGCAGGTGAGGGACCCATCAGGTGGTCTGGTAAGACTCCCCAGGCCTGGTGCTGCCACGCTCTGTGCCGGAGGCCTTTGGGGTGACGTCTGGATTTGTCCCCTGGTGAGAACCACCTTGAGATTGGGAGAAGACCCCAGAGCTGGAGACCAGTGAGCGGTGAGTCCCCGGGGTGCTCCGCTGGAGATGGCGGTTTCCTTGTGTTTCGCTGTCCCCCCAGCACCTGGCTGAGTCCCCTCACATGTGGAGTGGTCTGGAATGGGGGTCTGGATGGATTGCTCTGGCTGCCTGGAGAGGGGAATGGAAGGCGAGGGGGGGGAGAACTCGGGGCTGTGTTTGGGGCTGATTTGGGGTACAGCCCCCTCAGTGGTCCTCAGAAACAGTGATCGTGGGTGCTCTGGGGGGGAAGTGCCTGCTTCTGTTTCCTTGCACAGTGATGAGCGGGGGGAGGGGGGGGGCTTCACCATGGCATGTGCCTCCTTCCCCCCCAAGGGGACCCCCAGGGCCACGCCAGAGTCCCCCAGCCCTTCTAGAGTCAGGAGGGAAAATGGGGTGCTGCTTGCTCTCCCAGCTGGACTGGCTGCGAGGTACCAGCAGGTGGGGCATACCCTTTCCTGTAGGAACCACTGGGACTTTGGGGTGAGGAGGCAGAAAGAAGCAGCCAAAAATAGACCAAGGGGAAGTGCTGATATCCTGCTCTGCCCAGTGCCCACAGTGTCCCCATGCAGGGGGACCTTCCCCCATTAGCTGTCACCGTCAGTGTCCGTGGCTGCAGTCCTCTGGGATGCTGGGGCATTACCATCCCGGGATCACCATCCCAGGGTCACCATCCCAGGATTACCATTCCAGCATCACCACAGGAATGGGTCTGGGCAGAGCTAGGTGAGTACATTTCTGGGCAGGGCACTGGCCCAGCTGCAGTGGGGAATTCCCTCTGGGCAGAAGGGGAAAGTTGGTCCCAGAGAGAGTCTGAGTTCAAACAGAGCCAGTTTGAGGCCAGGGATCCCCAAGCGCTGTGGAGACTCAGCACACCCAAATAGCCCTGGCACCACCAAACCCTGGTCGGGCTCAATGGCTCAGAAACAGGGCAGAGGAGTGGAACTGGATTGCAATGAGAGTTTGGCTGCACACTGGGAGAAGACTGAAACTCAGTGGTCTCTGAGGAAGCAGGGACAGAACAGGGTGTCCTACAAGTGAGGAGACGTGAAGAGTGACTCACCTGTGATTTCCTCATTGCAGCTGAGCACGGGGGACACGGGGATGCTCAGTAAGGCCCAGCTGAGCAACAGGAAAACCAGAGATGTGAAATACTTCCGAAGCTGCTTACAAAGGGTGACACATCTTTCTGCCTTGGAGGTGAAACCACTCACACAGGGATAGGAGGGCATGAAACCATCTTCAAATCTTCTGAAGTGCTACCTGCCCTGGGCATCTGACCACAGCCTTGCTACTAGCTGGTGTGGCAGGAGAGGCAGCTCTAGCAGTGATGCTTGAGGGGATGGAGAGGCTGGAGAGATCCAGAGGTGCTCAAAGGACTTTGGTGGTGCCCGAGAAGCCCTGAGATATCCAAAGATCTGAGAGGCTTTTGAAGGACCCGCACAAATCAGGGGGACCCAGGGATGCTAGAGAGGCCAGGACGGAAAGATGTGATGCTGCATAGGACACTCCCAACCTGAGTAGAGGTGGCTGGTCCATCGGAGAGAGGGGAGGGACAGAGTTGAGATGAAGTTAAGCAGATCTAGGAGTGCCGGGGGTGTTGTATGAGAGTGTATGAGGGACAGTGTCTCCCTGCAACACTGCCTGTTACCACCAGCATGGATACAGTGGAGTGATGGAGTGGGGCTGCTCACTAGCTGGGAGGGGACCTAGGGGGCAATAGAGATGGCCAGGGGATCCAGAGATGCTATCACTCTTGGCCTACACCATCGTCTCACCCTACATTCATGCTGCTTTGTGTTCCACAGGGAAAATGGTGTCCTACTCCTTCTCTGAGGATTTAGCCAATCTCTTCTCCCTCTACAACTACACCTATGACTACAGCACAGCCATGCCTGACACCGCTATCTTCTCCGCCCCATGCCGGCCCGATGGCTCTGCCCTCAACAAGTACCTCGTGGTGGTGATCTACTGTCTTGTTTTCATCCTCAGTGTGGTGGGGAATGGGCTTGTGGTGCTGGTGGTGACCTCCAGCCACACCAGCCGCTCTGTCACTGATGTCTACCTGCTCAATCTGGCTGTGGCAGACCTGCTCTTCGCTCTCAGCCTGCCGCTTTGGGCTGCCTATCGAGCCCATGAGTGGGTCTTTGGCACTGTGATGTGCAAAGCCATTTCTGTGCTGCAGGAGGCCAACTTCTATAGTGGCATCCTGCTACTTGCCTGCATCAGTGTGGACCGCTACCTGGCCATCGTCTATGCCACCCGGGCTGCCACCGAGAAGAGGCACTGGGTGAAGTTTGTCTGCTTGGGCATCTGGGTTTTCTCTGTGTTGCTGTCCTTGCCTGTGCTGCTCTTCCGTGAGGCTTTCCGCTCACCCAGCAATGGCACCGTGTGCTACGAGCGCATCAGCGGTGAGGAAACGGCCAAGTGGAGGGTGGTGTTGCGGATCCTGCCGCAGACCTTTGGCTTTGCCCTACCTCTCTTGGTGATGCTCTTCTGCTATGGTGTCACCATTCACACCCTCCTGCAGACCAAGAACACCCAGAAGCAGCGGGCTATGAAGGTTATCTTTGCTGTGGTGCTGGTCTTCCTCATCTGCTGGCTGCCCTACAACATCACATTGGTGAGCGACACCCTCATGAGGACACGAGCCATCGCTGAGACCTGTGAGAGGAGGAACCGCATTGACACAGCCCTCTCCATCACGCAGGTCCTTGGCTTTGCCCACAGCTGCATCAACCCCATCATCTACGCCTTCATTGGCCAGAAGTTTCGCAACAGTTTCCTCAAGATCCTGGCGCAGCGTGGGCTCATCAGTAAGGATGCAGTGGCCCGCTACGGCCTTACCTCCTATGCCTCCACCTCTGGCAACACCTCCACCACCCTCTGAGTCCTGCCAGGATCCAACCCTCACGGCTTCCAGCAGATCTCAACACCCCACGCACCTAAATATCTTTGCTCACCCCCCTGGGATGCAGGTGGCAATGCCATGGGGATGAGCAGGGCCACAACTGGATGCTGGACCTTGTCTGCAAGGGGGCTTGGACAGCAAGGAGGGTAGGACCTGTCAGGGATTCTTCCCTGCTCTTTGGGGTAGAGCCTCTGACTTTGGGGATGCTGTAACCCTGCTGTGGGAATGGTGTTTGTGGCTGACAGCCATCCAGCAATAAAGGAGTTAGCGGGTTGGTCACCCGTGTCTTGCTTCTCTTTGCCATCGGGATGGGAACAGTGAGATGGACCCAGGGTGCATCTCTGGGGACAATAGATCCTGGACTCCCAATGCCAGTGCCAAAGCAGTGGTGCCAGCTGAGCCCAGTGAGGTGTGGGTAACCCCGCTTCCAGGCAAGGGAAGCACAAGAGACTGTTGCAGAGAGTTCAGCATCCTATGTGTTCCCAGAGGGGACACAAACCTTTGGTTGGCAGCCACCAAGCCAGGTTCTGGCACTTCCCTAGTGTAGGAATACCTTGTGGTGTCTGTGCCATCTGGGGACAAAGCCACTCTTTCCAACCCTGATCTGAGCCCCAGTGGAGCAAATCACTGTAAGGTCCCTGGGCAGCCTCTAGCTGACACTGAGCCAGCTCTGTGTCCCCTGATGAAACGGACACCTGGCGCACCCCCTGCTCCCCCAGCGCTGCTGTGCCAGGACCTCATTGTGCAAAGTGCTGGGAACCTGTCCCTTACACAACTGAGACATTTCCTCCCTGGCTTGGGCAACTAGGGCTGGCCCTGGTGTGGGGCAGAGGCGCTGAAGAGGGGGCTGCTGCCACCCTGTGTGCCAGGAATTGGTGTGCCTGCCCTAGTGCACCCAAGTGCATCTTCGTGGGGGTCCTGTAGTGCTCCTTCATCACCCCAATCCTGGTTCCTAGATGTCCTTAACCATGGGGACATCATTGAGTGCCAGGCATGTACTGGCTTGTGGGTGGCTACAGGGGTCCATGGGGAGCCCTGGGGACTTGAAGCTCAGCAGGGCCAACCCTGCACCTTTGTGTTTGGGAAACCTCTTGCCCAAGCAGTTCCTTGCAGCCTGGCAGGAAACTGGGGCTGTTGGCCAAGAGCCATCTCCTTTGCCTGCTACTGCAGGACAAGGCATATGGCACCTCAGCCTGGCTGCAGCTGGGAAACCTCTTATGGGGACAGTTCCCTCCAGGAGGGCTCGGATACCCCCATGCCAGTGCGCCCCCACCCCACACCCAGCTTGTGGGTCAATCCAGCAACGACTGATAGAAAACACGGGAACCACGTGATAACAGGAGTGAGTTGTTTTCTTCTGTGTGGACCAGCCACAAGAAAGACACATTCCCAAAGCCAAAATGCTGGGCAGGAGGACCTGCCTGCAGGCTTCCGACACCAGGATCTCCGCTAAGTCCAAGAGAAAGCAGCCAGGACAGTGGTCCCAGCTCACATAGCCTGTGGGTGCCTTTGCTGGTAGCAAAGCAGGCAGCAGCGTCCCTGCTTGCCCACATCCACAGAGCATGTGTGGCACACCTTGCCCTGGCACAGCCTGGAAAGAGAGTGAGCAGTGAGAGCTGTGCCATCCCGGTGCCACCCCAGTGTCTCCCATAGCCCACCTGCAGCTGTACCGTCGGGAGAGGAGGCGGAAATCCTTGCGGCAGCGGGCACAGAGCCCTGCATTACGAGGCACCGAGCTGGGCATTGGGGTATCAATGCCCTCTGTCTTCTGCCACAGGGCATCCTTCTCTCTACAGGGATGGGACAGGTCAGCCCTGGTAGGACCGTGCCTGGTGGTGGCAGTCCAGGAGCATGCCCTAGTACCCCAAACCCAATTTGGGCACCTAAGTCTTCCGAGATGGAAAACTGGGCTCTGGTGCCCTCCTCCAGGCAAAGGAGTTTGGACCCCCCCAACTTGCATGTGGTCCCACACCACCAGGCTTCCCTGGGGCTCTCACCGCAGCAGTTCCAGCAGCCTCCCCTTCATGTCACGGATGAGCTCCTGCTGCTGCGCTTGCTCCACACCGTGTGTGGCCTCCCGCTCCAGGGCCTCCCTCTGTGCCCGCTGCAATGCTGATGCCCAGCGCTCACCGTCCTGCCGGGCCCTGGTGCGAGGCAGTGGGGGGACAGTTCTCCTGTTCCTCAGACAGCTACTTCTCCATCCCTTCCTCCCTCCACCCCTTTATCCACTGCCCATCCATCCCCAAGTCCAGCCCGCTTCTCATCCCCACAGCCGCCTCACCATCTGCTGGGCTGACTATCCGTTTCCCAGCTGTCCATCCTTCCCCACACCCGTCCCTCTGTCTCTCTGTCCATCCAACCATTCATCAACTCCCCCCAAATTCATCCCTTCATTCTTCCATCCCTCCATCCACTTGTCTCAAATTCATCCCTCCATCACCTTGTGTGCCCACCCATCAACATACTCACCCCAAATTCACCTCTTCATCCACCCCTCTATCTTTCCATCCATCTACTCACCCCAAAGTTGTTAGTCCACACCTCTGCTCACTTTCCCATCCACCTACCCAAGTTAATGCCTCCACCCTCCCTCTCCAAATCCTTTCCTCCCTCTCCCTGCCCATCTCCAGGTGCTGTTCCCCTGAGTTCAAGTGGGGCACCACAGGGAATCCCGAGGGAAATCCTCTGGTGGGTGGGGATGGAGGGGACACCTGGTGGGACTAGGGGTGGTGGAAGTGGGGGTTTGCTCCTCAACCTGCTGAGCTGCTCCTGCAGCCATACCACTTCCTGCTGCTGGGCCTGGAGGTGCTGTGAGCTCTGCCGGGCCTTCTCCTGTGCTGTGGCTGCCAGGGCAGCCAGGTGCTGCAGGAGAGCAATGCTCAGCCCTGGACTCCAAACCCCCTACCCCATTGTAGGGTCCTCCCGGGCTTGCCCATACCATGGCCATGCCAGTAGCTGTGCTGATCTCCCCCTCTGCCTGGGGGTCCAGTAGGGGTTCCTCAGGGCCGCAGGTGAGCTCCAATGCCCGGCGCAGCACCTCTTCCACAGCAGCCACCTCGTCCAGGCCACTGACACTCTCCTGTGTGGCTGTCGGTCCTGCTACCGCCAGGGCCACCTGGCAGTCCTGCAGGCGCGAGGCCAGCGCTGCTACCTCTGCCAGTGCCTCGGCCAGACGGGCACCCCGCTCCTCTGCCAATTCCCGCCACCTCTGCGCCTCCTCCTGTGCCTGCGCCAGCATCCCTGGGCTGCCCGATGCCACCACTGCTGCCAGTGTCCGCTCCAGAAAGGCGTTGGTCTCCCGCAGTGCCTCAGCCTCGTGGGCCCACCGGTTGCTGCTCTCCTCCCACTGTTGGTGCCGCTGCTCCTCCTGTGCCAGCCGGGCTGCCAGTGCCCGTGATGCCGCTTCCTGCTGCCCCAGCTCTGCCTGAAGTTGGGACACCAGTGCCCACAGGGGTGCCTCTGTCCTGCCCGGCTGTCCAGGCACCAGTGGCGAGGAGCTCAGCATGCACCCCATTCCAGGTGGCAGGGACATGCTAGGCTCCTCATCACCATCAGGCTGGGGTGCTTTGCCAGTGCCATATGCATCCTTCAGCTCCTCCACATCCACGTCTCCCATCTCCTTCTCATCCTGCTTCAAATCCTCTTTATCCTCCTCTTCTATATCCTTTTCCACATCCTCCTCCTCCTCCACCTCCTTTTCGTCCTCTTCTTCCATGTCCTTCCTCACCTCCATGTTCTCCATATCCCCCTCCACAAACTCCACCTCTACACTCCTCACCCGCAAGGCAGCCAAGGTGGGTGGGCACGACTGAGCTAGTACTCCATGGGGTGCCACGGTGGGACGGTCAATGCTATTGGGCCATCCATGTGCCTCTGTGCTGGCATTGTACATCTGCAGGGCTGTCTTTGCCAGGCTGTTCCCAGCTGCCAGGCTGGGACGTACCAGTGTCCTAGAGGGACACCCCCAAGGTGAGCAGGCCGCCACCACCACCCTCCCACAGGGCCCCCTGTGCACAGCCAGCCTTTGGGGATGGAGAGGGTCTGGTGACACAGGGTGGCACCTAGTGACAGAAAACCAGTGATGCTGGTGCCCTTGATGCCCCAGTACCCCCTGCTTCCCCAGGCTCACTCGGAGAACATGGGCCAGGCAGTGTCCAGGTCAGCCCTGTACAGGGCCAGGTGGAAGGTGACACCATCCAGCTCGTAGAGGGTGCCCAGGATCTCCGCCCGGTGCTGGGGATTCAGGAAGGGGCTGCGGGCGTAGTACCACTCACTGCAAACACAAAACAGGCTCGCACACCCCTCTGTGCCCCAGGTGTGCAACTGCACTTACAGCACCCTTGCTAACCAGGTGCTGCAGGGCACTGCCCACCCTGGTCGTGCCCCCCACCACTGCGAACATCCCCTTGCCATGCCCCCCACTCTCACCAGAGGCTTTTGGGGTCAAGGAGGCAGAGCTGCAGGGACTCTGCCAGCTGTCGGTGCACCAGGCAGTACCGCAGGAAGGCTCGGCCCCTGCCCACGGGGGTCTTCAGCTGGAGGGAGATGGGGTTATCCAGCCCTGCCCCCACATGCCTCCCCCATGTATATGTGGGACAGAAAGGGATGTCCAGGGCAAGGGCTGGGAGGCACCGGGGACCCCAGTGGGGAGAAAATCCTTTATAACTCCAGTGGGTGAATCCTCAGTGCTTGGGTGTGCGCCCATGCGCAAGTGATCGTGTGCCCACAGACAAGCACAAGCATGTGCAAGTGTGGGTGCACAAGCCCCTAGGCACCCCACCAGCCCACACTCACCTTATCCAGGGAGGTGACAAAGCGAAAGCCCTCATGCTCCTGCCGGCATCGCGCCAGGCCTTGGCACAAGAAGTCCCAATAGTCCTTGCGCTGACCGAAGAAGGTCCTCTTTTCCTTGAGGTCAAACTGGCAGAGACACAAGCTTGGGCTTGCTCATTCAGGGGTGTCCCCTGTCACCCTAGTGAGCTCCTGCAGCAGGATGGGCCCTGGTGTTCCCTGGATGCCCCCTCTTTGCTGGCTCTGTGCCTCGATTTCCCTTTCACAACATGGGCAGTTGCACATGGGTGAGCCTGGTTTGAGTGCTCATGTGCCTGAGGATGCCCAGAGCTGGACAATGCTGGTTGGGGTCATCCCATCTCCCTGAATGGCCAGTGTGAGCCTCTCTCTGCTCTCAGATGCTACCCAGGGGAAGCTGAGGCAGGGAGTGGTGGGGATGGATTAGTAGCAATACCTGAAGGAGGAACTCTAGCTGGGCACAGAGGCTGTGCAGCTCCCGGCTCCCATCCGTCACTGGCACGTTCTGCTCCCGATAGCTGTGGTTCAGCTCGGCCACAGTCTCTGTGGGATGGCAGGGCCGAGCTGGCACGGCCCTGCCCACGCTGCTGGCACCCTGCCCCATCTCCCCTCCCACTGCCTCCTGGCTCCCAACCCTGGGGATTTTTGCTGACTGGTGAAAGAGGAACCTATCTTGGGATGAAACAGGGAAGCAAAGGGAGTGAGGGGCACAGGTACCCGCTGGGCAGTGCTGGTCCCCTGGGGCTGGCAGTGAGGATGGGAGCAGGCAGCAGTGGCAAGATTGGCACTAGAAGGCTTTGGCAGGGGGAGCATGGCACCCCTGGCAGTGACCCATGATCTGGGTGCAAGGAGGGATCCATCCTGGCCAGGACGAGGCAGACACACCATGCAGGGGACAGGCTGGTAGACGACAGGCTGGCAGACTTACTGTGCAGGTCCTTGATGATGCGGTTGAGCTCTCCGTCCCCTGCCATGGCTGTCACCTGGGGGTCTGCAAAGGCAGAGACAGAGGTGAGAGGTGCCGGGCTGGCAATCACCTGGCACTCACAAACTCTGCTGCAAGCAGAGGGCCTGCAGCCCCAGCTTGACTGCAGAGCTGCCTGATGTTAAGGTAAGAGGGGGTGGGCTCAAGCACCTCATTTCCCTGCTTGTGTTCCACTCACTTTATGGAGTATGTGGTAGGCAAATGTGTCCCATCCGGTATCCCCTTGGTTGTGCATGTGCCCTGTCCCAAAATGCCCCTAGGCTTTTCCCTCACGCCGTGGCCAGCCTGTGTCCCGTTCCCTGAGGGGCTGCTGGGGCTAAGCCTCCCCCTTCAGTGTGTCCTTGTCTCCATCTCTGTCCCTGTCACTGTCGCTATTCCCTAGGATTCAAGATGTGGGTTTGGCATGGGGGAAGTGTTGCCTTCGTTTCTGCTCTCGCTTTCCTCACTCACTTGTGAATATCATGGTGGTCTCCTTGAGGGTGGGGAAGGGGGCACACAGTCCCCCTCAACTGAGCTCTGCCCTTGGCAGTACCCCCTGGCACAGCATGCTGCTTGAGGGGCTGTCATGGTGTTTGGGGTTGTTGTGGGCATGGGGCAGGGGGCAAAGTGCAGCAGGGATGTTTTGGGAGGTGGTAGGTGGTACTGTGGGGACAGGGCAAGGGAGAAGGCCCATGGAGGTGGCAGGTCCTGGACTTGTCCCTGTGGGTGATGGCTGAGCATAGGGCTGGGGAGCACATGCGTGTGCAATGGGGGATGTGCATGGCGGGGTGTGCACTCAAAGGAGTGTGTGTGCATGAGTGTGCCCAAGTGTGCCCAAGCATGTGTGAGTGCCTTGTGCTCCCCACTGCAGCAGGGTGGCATGATGGGCAGGGTAGGACATGGGACTCTGGACGCCCACGTTCCAATCCTGATGCTCTTGGCTGATCTCGGACAAGCCATCTTCCTACCTGCCCACCCTACTTGTGCCTCAGTTTCCCCGAGGAAGAGAAGCCCCTTACCTGTGGCCGGGAAGCTGTGGAGTGCCCAGAGGTGCTCGTTGGGTGCTGGGGGAATGCTGTCGTGTCCCTGCACCCGCACTGCGCCCGCCTGCTTCTCCTTTTGAACCTTGGCCAGGAGGAAGTGTGGGATGTTGGGGAGGGCTGCAGGAGCCACCCCCTACCCGCCCCACACCACATCAGCAATGTGGCTTTGGCTCCCAACACACAGCTCCCTGGTTTGGGGGATGCCAGTTTTCAGAAGGGCGTCAGTGAGGCTGGCCCTCTCTGTGGAGGGGGAAAGGACATGCCAGGCCTGGGGAGACCCTGATGCCCTCCCATGGGAATAGGGTTTGGAAGTGTTTTGAGGGACCCTCCTCTAGTTTCCCTGGGAGGAGTCTGGAACCCATACCCAGCTGGCAACAGCCAGTAAAACACTTTGGACAGCAGCAGCCCCTGACACTGAACTCTCCCTCCCATGCACAACAGCCCCTGAAGACAGAGACCCCCACCAGGACCCACAGCTCATTGCAGCAAGGCCCACAGCACCCCCTGCCTCCTACATGGGGGCTGTGCCAACAGCTGGAGTGCAAACTCTTCCCGATGCACCCTGGGCAAGACTGCTCCTTTTTCTCTTTGTGCCTGGGGGAGGGCCAGCCTAGCAATGCCCCCCAGCCACCATGCCTGTCCCCCTTCACCATGCCAGCCCTGCCCTGTGGGCTCCTTTGGGAGCGGGAACTAAATCCCTGGGGTGGGGTTTGGAGTATTGAGGGTGATGCCATTTCACCCCCTCAGTGTCAAGCACAGGGACCCATTGACATCCCAATCCTCACGACTGTCTGGCTTGTTGGATGCCCCCAGCAATGCCCAGCTACCCATACACACTGCTTCCCACTGCAGCCCCCCTTGAAAGACCCACTGCCCCTACCTGTGGCACCCAGAGGGCCTGGGGGACACCCGCTTCCCCCTGGCCAGGCCTCTGCTCTGCAGCAAAGCGAAAGTAGGAAGTGATGCTGAGCAGGAGCAGGGGCCTCCCTGCACCCCTCTGGCTCTCGGGGGTGTGTGTGTGTTGTGCTGTGCTGTGGGGTGCACCCAAGCAGCTGGGGAACACAGAGGAGCTGGTGACAGTGCTCAGGGTGACACCCAGCCTCCGCAGCAGCCTGTTGGCCTGTGCCACCCTGCAGTGGGTGGCCCTGTGGGCGCAGAGCACAGCACCCAAGGGTCACATGTAGGGGTGGACAGGGTGTTGGGGGGAGACAGGAGCATCACCTCACTGTGCCGGGGTGGAAGCAGGAGAGGGTGTGTGTGTGCATGCATGTGTGTGATTGCACATGTGTGCAGGCTGTGTGTGCACAGCTATAGGGGTGTGTGTGCAGGTGCAAGCCATGTACGTGTGGCAGGCGTGGGCAAGGGGCTGAGAGGGCACTCACACCTGTGTGTGCCCGCAGTTGCAACTACCTGCCAACATTGCTCATCCTGTGCCAGGTACCCCATTGGGTAGGACCCCGACACCTGTGGGGGGACCATGCCCCTACTCACCCCTTGCTAGGATGGGTGCCACCTTGGCACCTTGGCATTGGGATCTCCCATCCCTGCTTCAGACAAGGGCAAAGGATAGGGTGCCAGGGGCACTGGCGGGGGGGGAGAAAATTCTCGTCCGTCCTTGGCGCGGGTGCAATTCAATTAACAAGGCCTGGCCCTCGTTCAGTGCAGCCAATAAAGCTAATGGCCCCGCACAGGCCTGGCGCTGCCTGGCCGGGGGAGTCCAGGGTGCGGGGGCCATCTGCTAATTAAATGTGGGTGGGAGATGGTGGAGCCAGAGGTGATGTCACCTCCCTGGTTCTTGGGGGGGGGGGACGACTTTACCATGGCACCCCATGCCCACCAGCCCTCTGCCGACCCTAGGGTGCCGGGCAGGGCTGTGAGGAACTGTTGTGAAGTGTGTGGTAAGACCCACCCCCCTAACCCTCCCTGTGCCCCTCCCTGGCCCCTCCCTGGCACTGCTGCTTGTTAGGAGCCTTCTCGGGGCAAATGCAATTAGTTCCCAGGACTGGCACAGCTGCTGCCCACGCTTGGCACCGGCAGCTGCCCTGAAGGGACAGGTCCTTGCATGGCATCACCGTGACATCGCGGCAGCATCTGGGGGTGCTGCCTCCAGCCCCCCCTTGGCACCAACCAGTGGGTGTAGGAGGGAGACCCTAGCACAGCTGCAGCACGGGGTGCGTGGGGTCCTCTTCCCCCAGTCCTGCACAAGCCCTGGAGTGGACTGGGGGAGCCCGGGGCCGTGTTGGGGTGTCCTGTGCTGAGGGGTTCCCCTGTGCTATGCTGTGCCCACAGCAAGGTGCATCAGCTGCGCACCCTTTGGAGAGAGGACCCTGCTGGGGGTCTGCGTAGAGGGTTCCACTGGACACCCTCAGGCTCTTGGGAAGGGGAGAGGGTTGGTGAGGTGCTGGTGGAAGACTGGTGGGGAGCTGGTTGGGACTGGTGGAGGGCTGGAGTCGGGCTGGTGGGGGTGCGGTGGGGAGCTGGCTTGGTGGAGGGGCAGTGAAGTCCCCTCATGTGCAGACTTTGCCATTTATGGCTTTGGGTGGACAGGGGGCGGTGGAGGGAAACTGAGGCAGGGTCGGGGGCATCTCAGATTGTGTCCCCCACAGGTGTCGGGGCTTCCCCCACCCCCAAACCAGAGGGGGCTGGAGGAGGGGGGACGCGAGTGAGCCCAGGGGGTGCCGAGCCCCGTGTGCGGGGAAGAGGAGGAGAAGGAGGAGGGGGAGCGTGGCGGAGCTGGCTCCCACCCAAGCACTGCAGGACATGGGCGGGCACGGTGCTCCCTGCCTGGCTGCCAGCGCGCAGGCGACGCTGGGGGACTGGGGCGGGGGGACAGGGCCCGGGGGGACCGCAGCCCCCCCAGTCCATCGCCGTACGGCCCCGCTGCCACCGCCCGGCACCCTCTGGGCACTGCCCGGGCACCGAGCTTGGTGCAGCCGGGGGAGGGGGGGGCACGGCTGGGTTTGGCCGCCCCCTCGAGCGTGCTCTGGGCAGGGGTTGGCCCCTGTCCCACCCTCCCCAGCCGGGTGACCCCCGGGCAGGGGCACCATGACCCGGCTGAGCTGGTGCTTTGCCACCTTGGTTCGCTGGGGAAACTCCTTGGTGTCCTGCCTGCTGCCCCTTCGCGCCCGCCGCCAGCGGGAGGTAAGGGGGCATCGCCGGGCACCGCCTTAGGGTCAGGGGCTGCGGGGGGTGGCGGGCAGGGGAGCGGGGGTGCAGGCTGGCACTGGCCTAGCCTGCTGTGGGCAGTGGGGGTTAAACTGTGCATGTGCATGTTGGGGTGCCAGGCATGTCCTTTATCTCTCTTTTTGTGTCCCCTCCCCAGCACGGCACTGTGACCCCCCGCCATAGCCCCCCCCAACTCACCCCCGTGGGCCCCTGCAGTGCCCAGCTGGAGGGGAACTGCTGGGATTTGCTGTATAGGAAAGGGACCTGCTGTATAGAGAAGGGATCTGCTGGAGTCCCTGTGTCCTTACAGAGCACAGAGGGGAGGGGTGTCCCTGTGTCCTTACAGCCCCCGCAGTGGGGAGACTGCCATGCTCAGCGTGGGGGTGACCCACTGTGCCCATAAAACACCTGGCACGAGAGTTTCCTGTGCCTATAAAGTGCCCAAGGTGGGGTATCCCTGTGCCAGCACTGGGGAGCTCTGTCCCTATAAAGTGCTCAGTGTGTGTGTGATCCCTATGCCCAAAAAAGTGCCCAGCATGAGGGATCCTTGTGCCCGTAAGCACCCGATCTAGGGCATCCCTGTGCCCATCAGCACTTAATGTGTTTGTGATCCCTGTGCCAAAAGATTGCCCTGCATGGGGGTTCCCTGTGCCGCTGCAGCACCCTATGTGGGACCCATCCTGCTCTGCTGCCTGTGCCAGGGAAACTGAGGTGGGAAAGGCTGGCAGATAGTGTGGGGCTCTTGCTGTGCCAACCTCACTTAGTTCCTTAACCTTTGGGAAGCTGCCCCGTGCCTGGCAGGGTGGTACAGGCCACTCTGGCTGCACTGTGCCAGCAAAGCAGGCGCCAAAACCACCACCGGGCAGTGCCTGGGGGAGTGTCACTGCATAGTGGTGACAAGACAGTATGTGCCAGGGCAGGGACCCAGCCTGGAGGCAAGAGAGGCCCCTGGCTGCTTTGGGACCCCAGTGCATGCAGGGGACAAAGGACCATAAGCTACTGGGAGCGTGGGTGGGTGGGTGCTCAGGGCTGTGGATGGGTGGATGGGTGACACAGGTGGGGTGTGGGGTGGCTGTTGTGCCATGTCCCTGATGTGGGTGTGAGTATAGGCGCTCCTGGGGAGGGGATGTGTGTAACACACATGCGTGCTTGTATGTGTGTGTTCATGAGCATGCAGATGTGGCTGGGGTGAGAGGGAACTGCAGCTCAAATGAGTGTGGGTGCACAGGAAGTCCCTGGGGAGCTGATATGGGGTGCACGTCATTGCGCGGGTGTGGGCATGTGCCCACTGGTGGGGGGTGTGCATGCGTGTGTGTGCCCTTAGCACACGCATGTGTGCTGGGTGCAGTAGCAGTGGGGCTTTACGCTGTTGTGAGCTGTTAGAGGGGTGTCCCCTAGCCCTTCATGTGCCCTGATAGGCATCTACACACATGAGTGCCCAGCACCCCGGCATGATATGGGTGGTAGGTGCAGTGTGTGTGAGTGTGCCCCAGCATGTATGCTGGGGGGTTGCTTTTGTGATGTGTGCATGTGCCCTGTGCACCCAAGGGCAGTGCAGGGACACCTTTATGTGGGGGCATGTGGGATGCTTGGGGGTTTGGGGATGTGGGGGAGCCTGGGGACATGGTGACCAAGGGAGTGGATGAAGAAGATTCTTCCTGCCAAGGCTGGCCCAGCGCCATGGATACATGCCTGCACAAGTGGTACCCATGGGGGAAGGTCACTGGGCTGAGTGTCTCCCGTCTGTGCCCCCCTGCTGAGAAAATGAGCCCTAAATGATGCTCAGGAGCAGTGCCCCAGCAGCCACCCCATCCCTGTTGCATGACCCTTGTCCCTGCCCTTCTGAGAGGCCTGGGCTTGTTGTGGCAGTGAATGGGAGGGGGTGATTTATGGAGGGGTGGGGACACCCTGCTCGATTGAGGCTTTCATTTGTGCGCAGTAACGAGGCTGATAGATTAATGAGGGCTGTAATGATGGGGGGATTACACAGATGGGCACTCCCAGCCTGCTTGTGATTGTGAGCAGGCTCAGACCCTTCAGTCTACCTTTGCCCCTGGGTCTGGCTGGCATGGGGGAGGGCAGGGGGTGCTGTCCCCATCTGTCCCCTGTCCCAGCTGGCACATCCACACATCAGTACTTCTACCATAGGCTGGGTGGGCACAGCGGAGTGGTGGGGTGCAGTAGGACATGGAAATTTTGAGGAGGGGATGTGGCACTTTGAGGGGGGCTCAGAAGCCACCCAAGCAACAGGGAAGAGCAGCCCCCCACTCTGTCTCACCCTGCCCTTCCTCTCTGGGCTGGTGGTTGCACACAGCATACAGATGGGAAACTGAGGCATAGGCTGGGGAGGAAACCTTGGCCACATCCCCGCTATGCCCACGTCCCCGCCGTGTCCACATCCCAAAGGCAGCCATGGCTCATTCCGCCTGTGTGTCCTTCCCCCTGGGCACGTCTCCCCACCCTGACTCACACTCTCATGGTCACGGCCAGCTGAGCACGAGTTTCCAGGCTGGAGCCGGATTCAGCATTGGTGGAGGGGGACCGCGTACTGCCTGGACAAGCCCCTCCAGGAGGGTGTGGGGCACCCCATGCCAAATCCACCCCCATGAGGGTGGCGAGTTGCCAAGCTGCGCTCCATCCTGCCTGGAAGTTAGACATTAGGAAGAAATTCACAACGAGTGTAGTGAGGCACTGGCACAGATTGCCCAGAGAAGCTGTGGATGCCCCTTCCCTGGAAGTGTTCAAGGCCAGGTTGGATGGGGCCTTGAGGAGTCTGGTCTGGTGGGAGGTGTCCCTGCCCATGGCACGGGCTTGGAACTGGATAGACTTTAAGGTCACTTCCAACTCAAAACCATTCTGTGATTCTATGATCCTATGAAGTTGTTTCCCCTCACTGAGGGCCTCATGGATGCCTGCCCATCTCTCCTTGTCTCCCATCCCGGGACCACTCTGGGAGCACAGTTGTGGATGAGGGGTGGGACGGGACACGGCTGGGAATGGTTGGGTGGGGAATGTGGGAAGCAGGAGGAGGGATGGGGGCGAGGGGATGGTGGTGGATGCCCCCCCGGATCGGAGTAGGAAATGGATCCCAAATGTGTGGGGAGGGGAGGGGGGCAGGGCGAGCCGGTGGGCGCTGTGGAGGTCGGGCGGGGGTCTTTGCCGCCCCCCTTCTCCCCTCCTTGCTCGGAGGGGCGGTGTGGGGCGGAGCGAGGGGGCCGGGGGGGGGGCTCGGCGGGGCTGTGCCGCGGGCAGCATGACCGGGCTGTGCCTCTCCTGCCTGCTCTGGGTACGGCTGCACCGGGGAGGGCACCGGGGGGCACCGGGGTGGTACCAGGGGAGCACCGGGGAGAGCGGGACGGCGGGGGCCGGCAGCGGGGTGCATGCAGGGGGAGCGGAATGGAGTGGGGGAGTTGCATCGGGATGGAGCTGGGATGGTTTGCACTGGGATGGGGCCGGGGGGTTTGGAGGGGTGGTGTGTGTGTGTTGCACCGGGGTGCAGCGGGAGGGGGTTGTACCTGGACGGAGCGAGGCGGGGGGGTTGCGTTGGGATGAAGCGGGGGGAGTCGGATGGAGCTCCGGGAGCGGGTTTGTGCTGGGACGGAGCTAGGGGAGCGCGATGGAGCGAGGGGATTTGCACCGGAATGGGTGCACTGGGAGCCGGGGAGAATCGGTGCTGGAACGGTAGAGGGGGAAGAACCGGGACCAGGAGGAGCCCCGGGAACCGTGGAGAGCAGTGAGACCTAGCCCAGGATAGCAGTGGCGGTGGTCACTGGGCTCGTGGAGGCACGGAGATGGACCGGGATGGGATGCGGGACAGGGACACTAGACTGGGCTGGGGTGTCTCAGGTGTGGGGTTGGGGATCATCAATCCCTCCATGACACCCAGCCTGTGGCACCGGCTGCCCCCCGCCCCCCGCCATTCCCTGGGCTGAGGGGAGGGAAACTGGGCAAACTGGAAGGATCCAGTTAGCACGGGGGTTTGGGCTCTGCCCCTGCCTTTCCCCCAGTCACCGAGAGGAGCAGGGCCCCACGGTGCTGCAGGGTGCAAAGTGCTGGGTGGCTCTGGGGCCATGGCTCTGGACCCAGACAGACCAGTGCCCCCACCCACTCTGGCTTTGCAGTCTCAGGGGAACTGGGCGTCCCAGTTACACCCCCATGCTGCACCTCTCTGCAGTGTTGGGCAATGAACCCATGCCTCCCAGCTCCTGATTGATCTGGCATCTATCCTTGGTGCTTCTTCCAACCCAGGACACCTGGGTCCTCTTCCAGCCTCCTTGGGTCTGTGTGTGTGTGGGCCCATGGCCAGGGATGGCTGTGCCCCAGCTCCACCCCATCGTTTTGGGGCCAGCCCCTGGAGGTGGGTGGGTACCTGGGTGGCATCCCCAAGAAGTCTCCACCCCCCCCCCCCTACACATCTTGCATGAGTTCTCAGCCCTGGGAGCAGGGAAGCTAACTGGGATTCTGCCAGTATGTAGCTGGGAGAGGGTTGTTTTTGTGGGATGGGCTGGTTCCCTGGCCAGCAGGTTGGGACTGAGTGGGTAGGATGCTCCCAGCAGCAGAGACGCAGTGGCATGAAGTTGGACACTGGTGTTGGCAATGGGACAAGCAGAAGGGGCTTTGCGGGGCAGGTACTGGCAGAGGGGGAGCAGTTCATTCTCTATCAAGGATAATTGCAGTTAATGAAGCAGGCTCATGGTAATGTGTGGAGCTGGGGTGAGTAAGGGGGGTGTGTGTGTGAGATACATCAACATCGCCAGGCATCCTGTCAGAGTCCCTGGGAGCTGGGGGCAAGGCCTCTTCCCGGGGCACCCTGCAGCAAAGATGCCGCTTTGCATATGTAAATGAGCTCATGGCATCGTTAGGCCTTGCTGTCACCCAGCAACTGCATCGTGAGAGCCCCTGGCCTGGGGGAGCTTTTCCCACGGCTGCTGGATGGGTGACAGTGTGCCTATGCACGTGCATGTGCCCATGTATGTACAGTCCTAGCTCATGTGTCTGGGTCCCTCGCAGGGTGGCACAAGTACCAGGTGCTGCTGAGGAACCATTGAGTGGCCCTGTGGGAGCTGCTTCCCAGGGAAGAGGGGCTTGCACACTCAAGTACAGACCTGTGTGAGTGTGCACACAATTGCACATGGATGTGCATGAGGGAACACGGAAATCTGCCCATGCATCTGCTGCTGCTGGGGCTGGCGGGGATGTGCACGCTCACACACGCTCACGCTCTTGTTGGTGTGCACACCAACATGTGTGCAGTGCCCTGACACATGTGCCACATGGAGCACACGCAGAGCCCACACAGCACCCTCACAGCCCCAGCGTGCTTACGCACACAGAGGCACATGATGCACACGCATGACCCTTCTGCCTGGCCATTCAATGCACTGGAGAAACTGAGGCGAAGAGGTTTGGAGTGGGGAGGTACCTGGCACTCTGACACCTGGGACTGTTCCCCCCAGCTCTCTGGCGCAGCACCAAGGCTGGAGGAGAGTGGGGCGCCCAGGCGAGGGGGGTGCCACCGGGCCTCTGCTTAATCTCATTAGTCTTGGCATGAAAAGGTGGATTTACAGGGACTCACATCTTCATCTGGCTGCGGGTGGGTGGGCAGGGTTGGTGCACTGCCAGGGAGTGCCCCTTGCTGCAAGCTGCGGGGTGGGTTGTCAGGAGTCGTGCTGGCTGCCTGCAGCTGTGCCAGGACTCCCCTGCCCTCAGCCCTGGTGCATGAGTGCACAGACACACTCTTGCACCCTGGCATCTCAGCACCATCCTGCACTCACACTTGTGGCATCAGCCTGCCCCCCCGCTGTGGACTGTGCCAGGAAGGGTGAGCAGGAACGCTTATGCTCAGGGGGCACACCACTTCCTATACATCCCTGTGAGACACACCAGCATGTGCTGCCTGGCGCGCATCCCAAAACACAGCATGACACTGAGACACCCCCCCCGCATGGGCAACCTTCTGGCATCACCTGCATGTCCCTGCATATGCACATGTGTGTTTGCACACCTGTCTGCATTCACACCCACATGCAAGCACATCCATGTACTCACGCGTTTATGCATGTGCATTCACTTGTGCTCAGGCACACACAAGTTTGCACAGGCACACATACATGCTCACTCCCCATGCATGCAGGCAGATGCACTTGTGCCTGCACACATGTGCTCACAGCACTGCTTGTGCACAGGAACACATTCACAGGGACACGTGTACAAATGCAACAGTGTGCACGGAGACATGAATGCACACCCATGTGTGTACACATGTCCAAGTGCACACACACATCGGTGCACGTCCACCTGTCTGTGCACGCCCACATCTGTGCACATTCATACATCTGTGCACACACACATCTGTGCAGGTTCACACGTCTGTATGCACACACATCGGGGCACACCCACGTGTCTGCATGCACCCACAGATCTATACACACATCCACGTACCTACGTCTGTGCACGTACCTGTATGCACACATCTGTGCATGCACACATATCTGTGCACACACATCTGTGCACACCCACTCTCATGCGTCTGTGCACACACATCTGTGCAGGCACATAATTGTGCACACATATCTGTGCACACGCACATCTGTGTACACACACATCTTTGCACACACATCTGTGCGCGCTCCGCCAGGGGGCGGCAAAGACTTCTTAAGGGGCCGCCGCTCTGGTTGTGGGAGTGCGGTGCCCCCTGCCCACACCCACAGCAGCCGAGGTCCCCCCGCGCCGCCCCCCACCCTCCCCGCGCCCCACGCAGAGGGCACAGCCCTGGGGATGGGGTACAGGGGACACACACACATTTCTTCACTTGGGGGGGAGGGGGTAGAGGCTGCACCCCCTGTCCAGAGGGAAACTGAGGCAGGGCTGAGCACCCAGGGCTGCCACCCCGTTCCTGCTGACAAAGCCCTGTCCCCCCCCAGCCCCAGGACCTGGAAGCCCCTGCGGCACACACCTTCAAGATGACGAGCTTCAAGAAGGTGAAGGCGTGTGGGATCTGCCGGCAGGCCATCACGCGCCAGGGCAGCACCTGCCGAGGTGAGCCAGGGGCATGGGCATATGTGCCAGGGTGTGTGCTGGGCGTTTGGCACATCGGGGGATGCTTGTGTGTGTGCCTGCATGCACAGCTGTGTGCACCAGGGTGTGAAGGTGGGAACACGTGCCTGTGCCAACCTGTGCACGTGTGTGTGTGTGTGTGTGTGTGTGTGAGAGAGGGTGTGCGTGATGCCTTTGTGGGCAGGAAGGTGGCTGAGAGGTGAGGGTGGCCTATGGAGGCACTTGCAAGTGTGCATGTGTCAGCTGCACACATGTGTAGTGAGCATGCAAGTGTCACCATGTGAGCATGCACATGTGCATAGGTCTGTGCGCATGGGTGGGAGCTTGTGCCCTCTGCCCTGCTTGCAGCCCACGGCACGTGGTGGGATGCAGGCAGTGTTGCGGCCCTTCGCACGTGTGTGCTGCTGCCAAGCCCCGTGTGAGGCACTGCGAGCGGAAACACTGCTGGATGCAGGAACAATGCAGCTTCCTGCACCGAAGGAAACAGCCTGGGGGTCGGGGGGGGGGGGGGGGGGGCGGACACGGACAGGGCCTGGGGGACAGCTGTACATCACATGGGGACCCTCGTGTTCCCTGAGGATGGGGCATGTGGCTTTGCAGGCTGCTGGGCAGTGTGTAAGTGCGTGTCCCCAGCTGTGGCAAACACATGCCTACATTGATGTGTGTGCCCATGCCGTCCTCCACAGGGATGTGGGCATGGGTGCTGGGAGCACCCCACAGTGCTCTCATGCACATTGTTCTGTGTGCGAGGCCGCGTGAGATGTGTCCATGCATGGCATCTCCTCACACCATTCACCCATGGGCACTGGGACGTGCACACACACACACTTTCCTGACATGTTGTAGTGAGAGGATGAGGGGGAATGGCTTTAAACTGGAAGGGAGAAGATTTAGATTAGGCATTAGGAAGAGATTCTTCACAATGAGGGTGGTGAGACACTAGAACAGCTGTGGATGCCCCTCCCTGGAAGTGTTCTAGACCAGGTTGGATGGGGCCTTGAGCGGCCTGCTCTGGTGGGAGGGGTCCCTGCCCATGGCAGGGGGATTGGAACTGGGTGGGCTTTAAGGTCCCTTCCAACTCAAACCATTCTATGATTCTATGTTGGCACTGGGGGGGACAGCTCATGCACGTGGCTGTGTATGTGCATGCGCTGCTGTGCCATGCTGGTGTCACTGTGTGTGTGTACGCATGTGTGCAAGGTGTGGGTATACAGGGGTGTGTGTGCAATTCCCTGTGACCTGTGCCTGGTGCTGAGGTACTCCAAGCCCCGCAGCATGGTGTGCCCATGGGCTGCCTCCTGGCAGTGCCCCTTCTACTGCCCCCCCTAACCCTCTGTCCTCTCTCCTGCAGGCTGTAAGCTCTCCTGCCACACCAAGTGCGAAGCCAAGGTAAGGCTGGTGTGTGCCCATCTTCCTGCCTGGGCAGCACCAGGGGCTTGGAAGGGGATGCCATGGTCCGTGCCAACTGATGCCGTGCAACTGACAGCCAGATGGGCTAGTGGCTGTGGGCTGGTCGTGGTGGTACTGGTGTCAGCAGCCGTGAAGCTGACAGTGCCACCCAGATACCTGGCCCTTTATCATTTGTGCTCATCTGGGTGTGGGGTGCAGCCTTGCAGAGTTCGCTGGCAGCGTCCTGTGCCCTGGCTGCTGAAGCAGGGTGCCCTTGGCCAGGGTGGGTGCTGCTGCACGTGGGTGCCATGTGCTGTGGCCGAGCGCTGCTGGCAGCACACATGCAGGCTGGGCACCTCTCCCAGTACCCAGCGCTGCCGGGGGCGGAGCAGGCTGGCAGGAGGGGGCAGAGCTGAAGATGCCTGATGATGATGTCTGCTTGTACAGCTGCTGCACTGGTGGAGGAGGACCCTATGTCTACCCAGGCTCTCTGGAGAGCTGGAGGTGGGCACGGTGCCCACTGCTGCACTGCTGGGGCAGGGAAGGCTGCGTGTTCCTGAATCCCTGGGGAGGCATGTGTGCCAGCTGGGTCTGGGGCTGGCATTTTGGGTGGGAAGAGGCTGATGCGCCCCAGGCAGGCAGCGTAGGCTGGGACATGCCCATGCCATGCCCGTGCGTGTGCCTGGCCAGGCAGGGAGAGAGAGGAAGGGCCCGGGGGGCCAATGCCAGGGAGCAGGCATGCGTCTGGGCAGTGCTGCATGCTGCAGTGTGGGTGGTGGCGTGGGACAGGCGCTGGGAGTAGCCCTGGCACCGTGTCCCAGCTGAGGTGTTGGAGTAGCTGGGGTCTGTGGGTGCACACTGGGGACATGTGTGGCACCCTGGACCCTGAGTGGGCAGGGCAGGTGTCGCCAGGAGGCTTGGCAGGGCTGTGTCACCCTGGGGAACCCTATGCCATCTTGGACACCCTCTGCAATCCCAGGACTCTCTGCCAGCTTTGGGACCTTTGTGCCACCTTGGGTACCCTCTGTTAGCCTAGTCACCTATGTGCCATTCCAGGACCCTCTGCCAGCCTCAGAACCCTTGTGCCACCCTGGGGACACTCTGCCAAAGACGCCTGGGGGCTGAGGCCAGAGGAGGGGGCTTTGCTTCAGTACCAGGGTGCCACGGGGGGAGGCAAGAGGGGCATGGGGTAGGGAGATGCCTGCAGTACAGCAGGTTGTGGTGGGGAGCATCTGCCAGTGCTTTCCAGGCAGGAGAACCTGTCATGCTGAGTTTGCTTATGGTGGGGATTCTCTGATGTCTGATACAGGGTTGTGCACCAAGAGATGGGCTCACACCAGAGTCCCAGTATCCGTGTAGCATGTGTGCAGGGGCAGCCCATGGCTCGCTGCCACGGCCGCCTGCATTTCATTAGCCTCCGCCACCCTTCCCACGCTTGCTGGAAGCTGGAGCCCCCATCGGTGGGGCTGGCTAGGGGAGGGCTGTGCTGCTGGGAGGGTGCATGCATGGGGCCAGGGCCAGGGGCCTTCTGCAGATCTCCTTTGGGCCAGTGCCCAGGGAGGGGCTCCTCGGGCCGGGCGAGAGGCCAGCTGACTCACACCGGCTTGTTATTGTAGGGTCTCTGGGGAGGGAGCGTGTAGGGAGGGGGCTTGGCATAGAGCAAAACCAGCCTCTTGTCTACCTGAAACCCCTCACGTTTAACCCCTGCACCCCCAGGATACTTTGGAGGGGGAAGGTGGTCTTACCCCCAAAGTGCTGGCATTGGGAAGGTGGGCTCACCGCCAAAGTGCTGGCATCACTCTGGAGATGCACTGAGGTTCCAGTGTGTCTTCCCCCCCGCCCCTGTGCTGAGGTTCCAGTGTGTCGTCCCCCCCACCCCCCGGCAGTGACTTTTAGCCCTGGAGCCTGTCCCACCATGGTATTCAGAGCATCTTCCCCTTGGACCCTGTATTTACACCCTTGGGACTGCTCTGACCCCTTGTTCTGCCCCCCCCCAGTACAGCCAGCTCACAGCCACCTGCCTCCTGGGCTGGCTGGGGGGAAGCCACCACTTAAAAACCCCAGATGGACTGAGTAGGCTGGGAGAGGGGAGGAATAGGAGCGTGGGCAGAGGGGCTGGTGGGGTGTGAGGAGTTGTACTGAGAGTGATGGGTATGGGGTACCAGGAGATATCATGGATGTGATGGGGATATGGGCATGCTGGGATATATGTGGGGGTACCAGAGAGGTGTGGGTGTGATGGGAGTCTTTGGGAAGGTGGTGAGCAGGCAGAGCTGTGCCAGGGCAGGCAGGACCTGTGTCCTGGCATTGATCTGCCTCCCTCAAGAGGACCCCCTGGTCTGAGGGACAGCAGGGGACAGTGGTGTGACCAATGCCCCACAGTGGCAGTGATGCTGGCGGGGTGCCCGGCAACTGTGGGCGGCTCTGGGGGGGCTGGGGCAGCCACACGCGCATCAGCCAGGAAGCACGATGCTGTCCCCATGCCCGTGTAAGGCCCTTCTTGCGCCCGGCCCCTCTGCTCATGGATTTTTCATCGCTTAGCAAACCTCCCTCCCTCGGAGGAGGACAGACACATGGATGGACAAGGGCGTGTATCTGACCTCCTCAGCCTCCCCTCTCTCTCTCTCCTCACACTGAAACTGCCTGCCTGGAGCAGGGGGTTTTAGCGCCCTTTGAAAAGTGGGGAAACTAAGTCACAAAGCCCTTTCCATGGGGCAGCAAGTGATGGAGGTTACAGCATGCAGCCGAGGTTGCTATGCTTTCCTTGGGCAGTGATGAGTCCACATTGCTGGTACGTGCCAGTTGTGGCACAGCTGGGATGTGGTGGTGACAGTGTGCCCTGGTCTGGGATGGAGGAATGAGCCCGAGGATGCTCCAGGCAGTGGGGCCATGCAGGCGTGTCCCAAATCACAGAGCAAGGGAGATGCTGGGGGTGTCCTCATCCCCTGGGATACCCTTGCTCTGTCATGGGGCCATGACACTGGATGGAGATGCTGAGAAAAGACAAGGGACTATGCTTCTAGGGGCTAGAGGATGGAGATAGCTGCAGAGTTTGGCTGCTAAATTGGCCAGTGATCACCGTTGGATGGTTCTGGGAAGCGGTGGCTGTGCCAGACCTGGTGGGGCTCCAGCCTGCCTATCTTGCCCTGTGCAACACCAGTGCCTGCAGGTCCTGAGGAAGTTGGGAAACTGAGGCACAGCACATAGTTTGGGTCCGAGGAGGCTGGGGGCTGCCTTGTTTCCCAGGGAGCTGGCAGTAGGCTCTGGAGCTATGCTGGGCTGCTGGGCTGTGTTTGTGAGTATGTGTGTGTCTGTGCACATGAACACACGTGTGTGAGTGTGCAAACATGTATCCAAACACAAGTGTGTTTGCTTGACCATGTGTGCTTGCAGATGTGTGCATGTGCGCGTGAGCCTTCAGGGGAGTGCATGCACATGCAAGAACACACATCTATGTGTATAAGTGTGCAAACACACTTAAGTGTCCAAGTGCCCAAACATGTCACACAGGTGTGTGTGCATCTGTGGGCACTACATGTGCAAGCAGCCCCAGGGCCTCTTGTGTCCATAGATGAGTGCTCCTGCCCTCAACAGCCTCACTGACCTGCACATTGCTTGCATGCAGGTGACTGGTCACATGCATGTGCTTCCAGCTCGGTGCTTTCCATCCCCACTGGCCTTGTGCCAGGCCTGGCTTGTTTTTTGAGTGCCCCCCCCACGATGGAACTCGAGGAGGGGTGGTGGTTTGTCCATCATTAAACCGGGAGCTGGAGTGGGTCCAGTGCTGGGCAGTGAGGCATGTCCCAGATGGAGCAATTGCTCCCAATGCCCGTGGTGCCAATGGACCCTTGGCAGTGGAGGGATGATGGGATATGTGACGGGGTCCGCATTGTTGGTGAAGGGGAGATGCATCTTCTGGCCTCAGTTGGTGGTAGGGACCTGTTATGCCTGAAAAGCAAGTTTGGGTCAGGAGGTGAAACTGAGGCAGGGAGCAGTTGGACCCTTCTGGGCAGGCTTGGCTCCTGGTGATGGGTCTGCGCAGTGCTGAGGGGCATGGCCAGGCGGTGCATTGCAGGCTGCCCGTGGTTGTACCAGGCATGGTAGCTGTGGGGAGAGGACATCCGTGTCCCAGTTGTGGCAAGCTCATGCTGGGGGACATGTGGCTGTCCCTAGGGCACATGTGGGTGTCCTGTCTCTGCTCACTGCTCCAGCCACTCTGCCCGCTCCCCTGTGCAGTGGAGGGGATGACGTGCCAGTCACATGGGGAGCCACCCGTTCTGTCCCTGTCCCCAATGCCCGGTTAAAAGCCACCTCCCCAGCGCTTCGGGACAGCTAATTAACAACACCCATGGTCTCCACAACAGAGCAGGCAGCCGAGGGGGGAGGAATGCCACAGGAATGTGTCCTTGGCTCAGCCGGGGTGGCGGGATGGGGGGCTGTGGTGGTCAGCCCTACCCTAGTGCTGTGCTGGGTCGTGTTTGTGCAGCGGGTCCTGGAGGGGATTCTGGGTTTTATTTTTTTTTCCTTCTCTCTTTCCTTTTTCCCCTTCTTTACGTCACCGCCCAAATATTCAGGCTCTCTCAGCTCCGGGGGGGTCGGCTCGGCTGCTCAGAGGAGCTGGGGCCCTCGTCTGCACCCTCCGGGTGCTGCTGTGCGCAGGGGCACAGAGATGCTGAGAGCCCCATTCTGGCTCCACCGGTGAGCACTGGCTGTGGCTGGCCTGGGAGGTGTCAGCTGAGGCAGTGGGGACCATCAGCCTCGACCAGATCCAGTCCCCCCCCAGCATTGCAGTGGTGGAAGGCAGAATCTGAGTTGGGTGGGGGCTCACATTGCTTTTCTCCCTTCCTAGACTACTTTGCATCCCTCCTGGCTACTCATTCTGGACCTGCCCCAGAAAGTGCGCTGGGTTCTGGCACTCTCTGATGGGTGGCACTGCCCCCAAAACAGCCAAAATGTCTGTCTCAGGAAGGGGCTTTACAGATCCTGTGCTGGGGTATCTTCTCCTCCCTGTGTGATTTTACCACTTGAGATGTTCTCCCCCTCCCACCCCGCCCCATGCTTGGTTGTCAGGTCCCCTTCTTCTGCTGACATCTCTGGTGATCATGCTCAAAGGTGCTTGTTTTGGGTTGTGGAGGAGCTGGTTCAGGTGGGGGGGTTGTTTCTCTGGGGGTGCTGGAGGGACCCCATAGGGAGCAGGAGCCCCTTGGCCAACCTGTGGACCCACTCTCACCAGTGCTTTGGCCCTAGTGGCTTCAGAAGGCTGGAGGAATTCAGGGACATTGTCAGGACTTCTGTGGCTGTGTCCTCCAAAGGGGACATGTCCTCTCCCCAAGGGACAGCTCCTGTCACCTCCCTAGGGATGAGGATGTTGCTGTTAGTGCTCTTCACTCACCCACTCACTTTCATCCTGTTCAGCCACTGAAACTTTCTCATCTGGCCCTGGCTCTTCTGCCGCTGATGTTTTCCAGGGTCCAGGAGCCATGCTGGAGTCTCTGCCGGATCCGAGCCAGGGTCTGTGCCTGACTCCTGTGGTAGAGTGTGCTCATTGCCCCTCCATCCCAGTTGCAGCACTCCCCTCTTTCTGGGATGCCTGCTTTTTGGGGGCTGTGCAGCTGCGGGAGGCTGTTTTGGGAGTGCCAATTGATCCTGGCAAAGGGATTTTGTCCCTGGTACTGTTGCTGTTGGGGTCTGGCGCCTGCACTTGGGTTCTAGGGAGGGCAGTGAGGTTGTCACTTCCTCAGGAGTGAGAAGATGCCCCCTGGGGATGATGGGGCTCTGACACTTCAGCCTTGGCAATGGGAAGAGTCATCTGGTGCCTCTTGGTGCTCTTGTCCTGTGGCGTGATCCAACTGCAGGGGAAACTAAGTCATGGATAGGCTGGGCAGGATCTGCTGAGGTCAGATTGAACTCACAGGGGTGATGCATCTTACAGGGGTCTTGGAGGAGAGCAGAGGGAGAGTCCTTTGCTGCCACCCCTTCCCCAGTGGCTTTTGGAGGTGTGGCAAGGCAGGAGGGGTCCTTGGGGTCCTGTCCAGTGCTGGCAGAGCTAGCCCCAGCCTTTTGGCTGAGCATGTGGTGTGAGGATGGAAATGCAAACAGGAATGGGGAGGCGTTGGGTGAGAAAATGTCAACAGCGCTGGGCTGAGTGCCTGGCTTGCCACCTCCGTGGCCGACTCTCTGCTCTGTGGGCCACTGCCAAGGCAGGCTCCCCTTGCCCTGCACCACTGGGGGCTTCCTGACTTCACTTCCAGGTCTCCTGACACTGAACACTTGCTCACACAGTAAGGCCAGGGGTGGCCAGGGCGAGCAGGGCTCCATCCATCGCCACACAGAGCCCCTGAGGAGGAAGGGAGATGGGAGGAAGGCGAGGGTGATGCTGGGCACATTCTGGGTTTGGGACAGGCAAGCGGAGGCTGGCGCAGCTCCACATGCCAAGGGACAGCCAAGATTTTTTCAGCATTTTGGCTCTGCTTTTTATTTGGGGAGTGGGCTGGTAAATCTTCACATCCCTCCTACACCGAAGATGTGGAGCACCCAAGGACCATAAATTGGTCACTCCATCCTAGGCGCAGTAGGGGGGACCAAGTTGTACCAGGGGTTGCCAGGCAGACAAAGGCCCCAAGAAGGGCCCCACACCCCTGTCCCTGCTACCCCCCCGCCAAGGGCACGGGGACGCCGGTGGCGTCACGCTGGGTGATAAGGCCCCGATCCCGCTGCGCCCTGTTGCCCGCCGTGGCCCCTTGGCATGGGGTGCGAGGCGCTTTGCAAGCAGAGGTGCTGGTGGTGGCAGGGGGATTTTCTGGGGGGGTCTGCCTGCTTGCCAGCAATCATTGCCCAGGGCTGGCTACCCGAGCTGGGCTCCCTGTTGCCTTTAAGGGCGTTTTTGGGGGAGGCGAGGGGAGCGGAGCGGGGCTGGACTTGGAGCGTGCCGTGCCGCTGGGGAGAGGGAAAAGGAGAAGAAAGCGGGAGAAGGAGCGAGAGGAGGGAGGGGAGCGGTGGAAAAGGCCACTCAGGACCCTCTTGCTCCCCAGGGCTGGGGCTGGAGCCCCTGGGCTCCCCAGCCCCCGGCCACCCCGGGGGTGCAGAGGGGAGCTGGGGAGGAGGGGGGTGGCGGGACGCCCTTGCACCCCTCCATCGCCGGGGTCCCGCTTGTGGGGCGCGAAACCCTTCTTCTCTCCCCCTTCTTCTCTCCCCTCCCTCCTCCCTCCCTCCTTCCTTCCTTCCTTCTCCAGGCTTGGTCCGGGGAGGGAGGGGGGCTCAGCCCGCAGTCTGCCTTCACGCCTGGGCGACACCGGGCTCCTGCCTGTGCCCCCTCCCCCGACCTCTCCAGCTGCCCCCCAGCCGCCCCCTTGCACCCCCCGGGCCAGGTGAGGCTGTGCTGCTGTCCTTTTCGGATGTAGGCAGAGACCCCGGATGGATTTTGGGAGCGTCATGAACCAGGTACGGGACAGTTGGTGAGGGTACGGGGGACCTCATTTGCCCCCTCCCCATGGTGGGGGGATGCTGTGAGGGGTGGCATCTCCTCAGGGGCGGGGGGACCATGCGTGTTATCTGAGCGGTGATGGAGTGGTGTGTGGTGCAGGGGTGCTGCCTGCTGCCCCCCCCTCCCCACTGTTAGGGGGTCCCCAGTTGTTTGTCTCGAGAGGGGGTCTTGGGGCATGGAGATTTTGCAGGGGGCAATGCGGTGCTCGCAGGGACGATGATTTGGGAAGTGAGTAAGGGCTGGTTTGCTGCTTGCTGAGAGCTGTGAGTGGCGCAGGGGGCTGTGGTGTGTCCCCCACACCCCATACCCACCTCACTACCTCACCAGGGTGGTGACCTACAGGGTGTCCTGGAGTGGGACACAGAGGCATTGGGGTCTGCGTCCCCTCCCAAGTGCGTAGGAATCTGTCCCTGGAGAGTGAGGGCTGGGCGGGAAAGCGGGGTCCTCCTCTAGCACCCCACTCCCACCTCGTGGCTGGACGGGCGATGCTGGGTGGGTGCCTGTCACCCCGGAGTAGAGGATATGGAGGGACAGCCCCTGAGCCGATATCCCCTGGCAGCCCACGGGTTAACCCCGCTGCCCAGTCCTGCTGCGGACCGTCAATGGTTAAACCCCGAGTTAATGAGTGGCGAGGAGCCCAGCAGCCCCGGTGGGTGGCAGCCCCCCAACGCCGGGCAGGGACCCCCAGCCCTTCAGTACTACTGGGACTGCAGAGGGTTAAATCCGGCAGGGCTGGTCCCGGCACAGATGTTTTTGGGCTGTGCTCCTGGGAGAGGAAACTGCCTAGCAAAGCATCAGCCCTCTTGGTTTTAAGGGGGGAAAAAAAAAAGAGAGAGAACTGCTCCGTTCCAGGGGTGCCTGCAGCTGCTCCCGCTTGGCACTGGGGCATGGAGTCAGTGACCCAGCGCTGGGTGCTCGGTGCTGGCTGGCAGGTAGAGGAGGGTGATGGTGGCTGTGGCCCCCTGGTACTCGTGGAGGGTGCTGTGGTGGCATCTGCTGTGCGACAAGGTTTTGGGTCTTAGAGGGCACCTAAGCAGGCACCCTGTGTCCCTGCAGCGTGGTGGCACTGGGAGGGCTGTGTGTTACCTGCCTGGAGTCTGAAGCCATCCCTGGGGGTGATACTGCTTGTGAAAGAAGGTCAGGAGAAACTGAGTCCCCAGCCCTTGCCCTCTCTAACAAAGCCTCTTCGTTAACGATCCTGCTGGCCCCTGTTTCAGGAGGGGCTGCTGGAGCAGAGCTGTGCCCTGCCCTGGGCCACCCTCCTGCTTGCCTGGCCCAGTGCAGCCTATCGCGAGGGGATCCTGTCACAGTGCTAGCAGGCCACAGTTGGCATCAGAGCTACCCCAGTGGGTGCTGGGGTGCAGTGAGCAGAGCAGCCCCATGGCAGGGGTGAATGGCTCTGTCCTTGCTTCCTCCTCTTGCTCTCACAACTCCCGAGCCCATAGATGGGGACACTACTTTGGGTGTGCTGCTCAACAGTTCATTTTCACTGTGGTGTCTTCAGCTCTCGCTTGCAGTGTGGCGGCACAGCATCCCAATCTCCATCTGCTTCAGGCTTTCCCCCAAGAGGGGAGCCCCCAGACCTGGTGCTGGGGGCACAAATCCCGTGGGGCAGTCAGGGCTTATTTTGGCACCTTGACCACCCCTCGAGGTGGGTTACAGCACCACAGGGGCTGCCAGGGGCAGCCGAAAGCCTGCAGTTGGGTTTTTGTGCCTAGCGATGTAGCTTGCCTAGTGCTCCACCAGCTTGGCAAAAGGGATCTGATCTGAGGGGCAGGGTCCCACACAGGGCTTACTGTGGGGCGCAGGCAGCCAACCTGCCTCCTTAGGGGCCTGTGTGCAGGGCAGCCCCACATGACCCCCCCCCGACCAATCTCATGTCAGGATCTGTTGGTTGACCAGTCTTCTGTGAGAATCGCAGAGTGAGCACTGACCAATCCTGTGCCGGAATCCCTGCTTTGACCAATCCTGCTTGAGAATCACAGCTCTAACCAATCCTGTGTTAGAATCACTGCTCTGACCAATCCCATGTAAGAATCCATGCTCTCATTAATCCCACTAAAGAATCCATGCATTGACCATCCCATGTAAGAATCCAGTTGGTGACCAATCCCATGTAAGGATCCATGCACTGACCAATCCCATATAAGCACATGTGCATGAACCAGCCCTGGTGAAGCCCTCTAACCCGTGGCAGCAGACTGCATCCCGGTGTGACTCTGATCCTGGCTGATCCTTGATGTGGGAGCTGCTCCCTAGCCAATCTTCATGGCCGGTTTGGGGCTAGGGGTTCCCCCATCCCCTCCCTTAGGGTGTGTTGGGTGCAGGGTGTCATTGACCCTGTGCTCAACACTGGGGCAGGTTGGCTGTGGACTCCCTGTGGGACCAGGATGAGGGATGTCTCTGCAGTGGGGTTGGCAGCACCCCTGGACGGGTCCTGGCAGCAGGTCATGGCTGAGGCTGTGGGGCCAGTGCCAGGCAGGCGATGGCCTGCAGGGCTGGATCCAGACCCTGCTGCCTGCAGATGTTGCCTTTTTAGGCACTGGAGCACAGCATTTCCCTGCCTGTGGCCGGCCCTGTGCCAAGTCAGCGCCCAGTTGGCAAAGTGTGGCCAGCCCCTCTCCTGGGCATGCAGAGGCACCTCTATCCCCCTCCTGACCTCCAATCTCCCCTTTTCCCCTCAAATAGGCCTGGGAACACTACCTTTTCCCCCTTCCCCCAGTCTGCACCTGGCAACCCCAGGGTCGATTGCTCAAACTGCCCCAGAGCCGGGACCTGCCCTTATTTGGGTTGAAACCAGGGCTATTATGGTGCAGCTGCCTCCATCGCAACCTCTCAGAGCTTCCCTATGTGTTACCTTCCCCATGTGTTTACCTTCCCCATCTCATCCCATCTCCCTGTGCCTAGGCTGCTGAGGGCTGTCACTCTCCTGGCTGTGCCATGGGTCTTGGAGTGCATTGAGGTTCCAGTGGTGGCCCTGGGGCTGTTGCCCCCCATGGTATCTCAGTCCCAATCTGCAGGGCTGGGTGCACCAGGTGACCTCTGTCCTGGCCTTGCTGTTGCCTTCCTGGTGCGTATAGGCCATAGGGCGGCTCCCTGGAGACGTACCGAGGAGGGGTGACGGGGGGCTGGGGTCTATCCCAGTTTGGGGTACATCTATGGCAGAGGGGTGGCTCTTCTCTGTGCCGTACCCTCCCCAGGTGTCACCAGCATCTCTTGGGAAATATAGAGACAGGACAGCCCAGTGGCACTGCCAGGCATCCCAGCGTGGAGGGGACAGCATGGTAACAGTCCCTGGCCCAGCTGCTGGGTGGGCTGGGGATGCTCAGAGGGAAGCCTGGGAGCAGCGAGACCTCCTTGCCCCAGCATCAGCCCAGCGTGACTCACCCTGAGCTGCTGGCCAAGCCGCTCCCCAGCCCTTCGGCACAATTGCTGGTTACCCTGACCTGAGGTGAAAAACCCGAAAATAGCAGAGCCCTTGAGTGCTGGTGGGCACAGAGAGGAGCTGCATGGTGCTGGGGTGCTACCCCCTCCCTTGGACCACCATGTGAGATGCTGGGGCTCTGTGCAGCCACCCTGTGCCTCACACACTAGGGCTGTGCTGGGCAGGGTGGAGCTGGGGCAAGGGGGGGAGCGGGTGGGGATGGAAACATGCCGTCCTCACGCTGGGGACTTGTTGCATAAACAGGAGATTTGCCAGAGATTTGCAAGAAATGTGAGGGCAGGAGCAAGCAGTGTGTGGTGTGGCTGGGGGGATCTGACCCCTGTGCAGGGCAGGGGGCATGGCCAGAGGGGCACTCTCTGAGGTCAGACCCTGTGGACCCCCCCTTACAGGGGAGAAGGATACTGCAGCTGGTCCAACCGGGAAGGGATAAACAGAGGTGCTGGAGAGGTGAAAACCCTCCCTGACGTCCCTAGCTTGATGGGCCCAACTGGTCCCCTTAAATTACCTTCTGCTGTGAGGTGCCAGATTGAAGTGCCCACTCTGCCCCATGCTGCGACTAAGAGGGGGTTTGGCTAGGCTCAGTGGCTGTTGCAGAGTTGGAGGGGCTGGTGAGTAAGAGAAAGGTTCTTAGGCCAGCTAGGGGGTTGTTGTGGCCAGTGGCTGTCCCTGGGACCCCATCCTGGCCTGGGACAGGGTCTTGGGGTAAGCAGAGAGCACGGTGTGCATGGGGAGCTGATGTGCAGCCCAGCTGGGATGTGGGTGGCACAAAGCTCAGGTGGCTTTGCTAGGAAGGAAGAGGTCCCCCATGGAGTGACATGGGACCCCGTGAGGTTCCCTGTGGGGTGATGTGGGCTGAGCTGACATCGGTGCTACCCCATCATTGTCTTGTGGGTCGCCGATCCAGCCACTGAGTCACCATCCTCTTTGGCAACCATGTTTCCAGCCCACAGGGTTGTTTGGGCAGGAGATCCTCTTTCTGGGGGCTGGAGGAAGTAGGGTGTCTTGTTTCACTCTTTTGGGGTCAGTATCCCTTCTGGGTTGGTGGACCAGGAGGGCTATGCCTGTCTGATGCTGTGTGTGGGGGTCTGGGATGCCAAGGGGGTCCCTTCTGACAGCAGGACTCCGGCTCCAACTACATCAGCCAGGCTGCCTTCCTGACATCTTGGTGCCTGACTGTGGGAAGCTGCTCCTGCATGCCAGGGTCCACATGAGGGCCAGGGTGGCTGGTGCTGCAGCTGCTGCCGGCATCATAAGGGTCAGCACTGGCCCGGATATTGGCTGGCTGGGGAATGTTTATCAGAGCTCCTGGGGAAGGGAAAAACAAAAACCGCCACCCAAAGGAAGGGATATGCGTCAGAGATGGGCCTGCGTTGCCCACTGGCAGCCGGGCGGGCTGTACCATGGGCTGTGGGCCAGCGCTCGCCTGGCTTCTGCAGCCTGGCCAGGGGGGACCCGCGTGCTCCACCATTCCTGATGCTGCACCGACCCAGCCTGCTCCTGGATTGCAGGGCCACTCTGTGGAGGTTTGTCCCTCCCAAGCCCCGCTGGGCCTACAGCTTGCAGGGATGCTCCAGCTGCAGCAGGACCCGGTGATCTCCTTGGGCATGGCTATAGCTGCAGGGGTTATTTTGCTGAGGGAGAGGAAGGATTTAGGAGAGAGGGAAATGTGGCTGGTGTTTGCAGCATGGAGAAAACTCTGAGATGTCTCATCACTGGGTGATGGTGGGTGTCTGCATCCCTCCAGCCTTGCTTAGTGCTTGTGAGGTGCTGAAGTCTTATCAGGGATCTGAAGTGCAAAGACTGGTCCCTGAGCTGTAGCTGGTGGGGTTTGGTGGAGGAAGGCTCCCCTGGGCTGCTCTGTTCTGGGATGGCGTGGCCAGGGGCTGCTAGGTGTTTGCCAGCCAGATGTTTACTTCTGGGCTTAGGTATCTTGAGGATATCAGGTTTCTCTAGTATGATAACAGCTGGCTATGAGTGAGCAAGTCTATCACTGCTGTCCAGGGGAAGAGTCTAGGGTGTGCCCAACCCTTTACGAGACGTCCAAGAGTCCACATCACACGTGGCTGTGGGTACTAGTTCACTGGGAAACTGATTTTTCTGCTTCACAAAACCTGAGTCGCAAGACTTGCAGAATAGGAGGGATGGGGCTACAACCTGGGAGGCCGGCTGGGCGAGGGGCTGCGGGGGGCTGGTGGGGTGGGCGGCAGCCCTGCTGCGCCTCGTTCCTTGCATTCCTGGGCAGGGCTGCCGGGCGGCGGGGTCGCAGCGGAATGCAAACACCGGTGGGGGGGAGAAGAAAGGCTGCTGTGTCTGCCGCAGCGAGGCAAAGTCTGGGCCAGGGGTGTGCAGGTCTCCCAGCCTTTCCTACCCCTCCCAGCAATAGGGGATGTGGAGGTCCTTGGGAATGAAACTGGTAGTGGTCCTGGGGGTTGCCACGGTCCTGTGCGAAGTGATGCTCTCACTGGTTCTGTAGGGCAGGAGGGATGCTTCTGCACCCCTGGGTCAGGAGCTCTGCTTCCCTAGAGAGGGGTCTGTTGCCTGGGGCAGGGTCTTCCCTCTTCTCCCTGCACTCAGGGCATGTTTGAGTCAACTTGAGAGAGGCATGGAAGCTGAAAATAGCATTATGTTCCCGCAGTCTTTGTAAAAGTGCCTTTCTGTCACGAGAAAGTTCCATATAGCCTGGGTTGGTGTCCCCTGTGGGTGGGAGGAGTAGTGTTGGGTGGGCATAAGCCCATGTTAGATACCAGAGAATCTGCTAGGGCAGGACGTTCAATCATGGGCACCCCAGTTTTCTCCCTTCTTGAGCTGAAGGATTGTTTGTAGCCTGCAAACCTCCTGGTGCTGACAGCAGAGGAGGAGTGGCATGGACCTTACCTGTCTGTGGGACAAACTTGTCCCATGGAGGGGGAGCTACACACCTCCCCCCATCACCAGCCTTGGGAGGTGGTGGCCCTTGGTTGAGCATCTTGGGGGAAGGAGCACAGGGGTGTGTAGGGCATGGTGTGAGGTACGGCGCAGCCCTTGCTGGCCTCGTCCGCTGCAGCTCACTGCCGGAGAACATTCCAGGGAGGCTGGCGTGGGGCCAGCGCCGCGGGGCAGGGAAAGGGGCCTTTTATGGAAGCGTTTCTGCATTAGAATAAAATCATAATAATAATGCACAGGGAAAGGGAACAGAAGGAGGAACAACCCCTGAAGAAAACAGGGAGGCGGGATGGGAACATCCCAGCGGCTGGAGAGGGGGCAGGCGCTAGGGATCACCCTGCAGACACCAGGATGTGGTGGGATCTGGGTGCTCCAAGTGAGGTGCTTGAGGCAAATCCTGCTTTTTATTGCCCAGGACAGGGGAGGCTGAGCGAAGTGCGAGGGGTCCTCATGTTACCATGGTAGGGGACGAGACCCTGAATGGTGTTTGGCACTTTGGCTCGATTTTGAGACGGGGCAGGAGATAGCTGGCTGGGGGTGACCACTCTTGGGGACACATGAGGGGGTTCGGAGGGGGTGGAGTGCATGCTCCCGCTACCTTTGGTATCTCTGGGCCAGCGCAGGTCTGGAGGGGAACTGACAGATGAGGCGCTGCCTCTCCCACCCTGGCGTGCTGCGGCTTCCCGGCGGACTGGGGTGCACGCAAAACCCAAGGTTAATTGTCAGTAATTGCTGCTGGTAATTAAGGTAACAATAACTGGGCTGTTGAGCTGGCAGCTGCAGCAGTGCTCACGAGGCCAGGCTGGGGTTTGTTCCAGGAGCTGCTCTTGGCAATAGCAGGCACCCTGCTCCATTGCCCTGCCCTGCCATGCCCACCTGGGGCTGGGGCTACCCCGGGCTTGGTGCCTGAGGAGGAATGGCACTGCTGCTGTGGCTCTGAACCCACTCTCGTCATCAGGGAGCCCAGCCCTGACCTTTGGATGCTGCCCGTGCTCCTATCTGGGGTGGCATGACCATTGGGTGCCCCCATTAGCTCCACAGGCAGGCCCTGGGTTTGTCTGGTAGGGATGGGATGCTGCAGCCTGGCCCTTCACCATGCTGCGTGCTGTGATGGAGGCTTCAGGGACTAATCCTGGCACTTTTTCTGCTTCCTTGCAGGCTGTGACTCCCTGTTCCCCTGCTGTCAACTATGAGCTGGTAAGTGAGATCCCCGTGAGCCATGCATGGCAAGCAGGGCTCTGGGTGGGATGGGACCTCCTGTTCTGCATGGGGTAAGGGGATTTATTTGCCTGGGGCCTCCAGGGTGTCAGTCCTTCATCTCCAAAACCACAGGACACCCCCCATTTCGGTGCTATGCACCCCAAGTGTTGCTGGCTGCAAGGCATGCCGTGTTTGAGCAGCGCAAGTTGTGGCAGCCCAGCCACGGTGGGACTCCTAGACCCGTGATTTTGGGGAGGAGAGGTGTGCAGGGTTCCTGAGGGGACAGAGAGGTGGGACGTGACCAGCCTAGGCTCTGGGATCCCCTGGCGCCGAGGACCTCCCGTCCCTGGCCAGGGCTGGGGCAGTTTCTTGCACGCCCGGAGATGACTCTACCAGATGTGTCTTTGGATCAGGGCGCCCAAGGCCATGTGTTCACGTACCTTGTTATTGTCACCTTGTTCTTTTGTCCCTCCTGGGGACCTTTAATGAACATCAGGGCGGGGGTGGGGTGGGGGGCAATGCACAGCCCTTCCCACCCTGTCCTCTCTGATCACAGGGAAAACAGCTGGGCAGCTCATCTCGGGACACCTAGTCCTGGAGGATGACAGGCCTGGGACTGCTGGGCAGACGACCATACTCCCTTGCCACAATGCTCCACGCCATGGCAGGGCTTTAGGGATGGTGGGGCACTGGGATGGCAAGGGGAGCAGAACCATGCTTAGGGCAGATGTTCGGGAGTTATGGCATAGTGGTGCCCAACAGGCAGCATCTTCCTAGTGGAGCAGCACCCCTGCCCCTTCCCCAGCTTGGCTGTGCCTGTGGCGATGGGCAGAGCAGGCACGTGGCAGCAGGGAGGCTGGCATTGCCAGGGGCTCGTGTGCCTGCCCTTCCTTCTTGCTCCAGATGTGTGCCAAGGCTTGCTGGGACAGGCACCGGGGAGAGGAGGCCCTGGCAGAGTTTCAGCTCCAGGATCAGCAGCCTGGCAGTGGCTGTTCCACACGCATGGCCCTGGGCTGGGCACCCTGTAGCTGAGCAGGGATCTCACCTGAAAAGTGGGTTTACGGGATGGCCCTCTGTGAGCTCACGAGAGCAGCACATGAGCCCAAGCAAGAGTAAGGGATGGAAGCGTGCTGCTTGTCCTGGGGCCCCGTGGTGGTTATCTGTCCTGGGTTTAATCTCTGCCTGCACCCCGTGCCCCTGCCAGCCTCCTTGGGCACTTATCACCAGAAAAAATGTGTTGGCTTTGAGCTGCGACCGTTACTGCGGCTTGGGGAGGAAATCGAAAGGGGTTTGCTCTGTCCCATGAGATATAAATGGCAGCCCCAGCGCTGCTATTGGGACCAGAGCAGCTTGGTCTTGGGGGTCTCCCTGTTCCCAAGACCCCCAGGAGCTACCCAGCTGGTCCCTTTGCTGCACCACTCCCAGGCACCTCAACCAGCTGTCCTCAGGCAGAGGAGTCTGTCTCCTGCTCTCTATATTTGGGGTCTGGACTCTCTTCCCCATGCCAGGAAGTTAATTCCTGTCCCCAGCCCCATTTCAAAGTTCTCCGCAGACTCCAATGATGTGCTACCAAATTTGCCTGATTTTTTAACATCTCGAAGCCCACTGGAGTCCTTCACCAGCCCCGTGGAGTTGAGTTTATCTTGAGGAACTGAGCTTGCTGGTGAATGGTGGCCCCACTGGGTGTGGGACTGCTCCGGGCTCACCCCACTGTTTACCTCCTGGCTGTGGGGCCTGATCATGGAGGATCCAGGTGGGATCCCAGCGATGGGGGAGGCACTGGGTGCAGGGTTCAGTCGAGCACTCTCCATCCTGACAGCAATCCAGCACACTGGCAGCTGCTGGGAGGCAGGATGGCAGCATCCTCAGTACCCAAGCATCACCTGAGCTCCACACTTGGGTTTTGAGGGATTCCTGAACTTTAGGAAGAGCGGACACGTTGGTGGGCGGGAAAGGAAACAGGATCGTGGCTGCATTTCCTAGGAAGGGCCAGAAATAGCTGGGGGGGAACTTTTGACCCCAGCCCCTGCTCTGTGTGCATGTTTCCCTCAATCTCTCTCTCCTTCTGTCTTGCTTGCCTTTTTCTCACCCTCCCCTTCCTCCTGCCTGCCTGCCTGCAGCCGTCCCCGGGGGAGAGCATCATGGAGCAGGCAGATGCCCTGGTAAGTGCCACCAGATTTGAGACCTCCTGGCGAGTCGCTTGTGCCTGTCCCACTGCCAAATCACCCCCTGCAGCCCAGATCCTTCAGCCTGGGGTGCTCCCAACATTCCTGGGACTCCCCAGCCCTTCCCGCCTGCCACCCACGGTGATGATGGCTATGCCAAAGGCTGAGAGAGGTGCCAAGGGTCAATAGCAGAGGTAGAAGTGGCAGGGGGGCAGGGCTTTTGCTGCAGAGCTGGCTTTCCTGTCCTGGAGCTGGGGATATGTTATTTAATCTGTGGATGTGAAGTTGCTGAAACTCTGTAGACAAATGCTCTGCCAAAATCAATGCGGACAGCTTCCCCTCCAGCTTGCAACGAGCTCACCGACCTCCCTGTGTGCCAAGGCTGGGACCCGAGGGATAGAGGCAGAGCAGTTACCATGAGGAAGAGGGTGAAAGCCTTCATCACCTGGGAGCCAGTTTTGTCCCATCCCTTTGGTTGTCCAGGTCACGTTTCTAAGTCTCTGAACTGGAGGAAGAGCATCCACAGTTGGAAAAAGACAGTGTCACAGTCAGGAGCCCCCTTTGATGGCTTTGCTCTCTTTTGGGGAAGTTCCCTGGTATTTCTGCAGCCTTTTTCATGCCTCAGATAACTCTTCCCAGACAGAAGGAACCTGTTGGTTTCGGCTACTGCCCAGAGCCTGGGGCTGGGAGGTAGATTCTGGGAGCTGGCAAGGGGAGTCTTCATCCCAGTGTGGCTAAGACCAGCCTGTGCTGTGCTGTGCTGGGACATACTGGCTTAGCTGGGGTCTCTGCTCTAGAGGGGACCTTTGCAGAGTCTCCCAGCCCAGCCAGTGGCAGACAGGAGCATTTAATACTGTGAGTGCTTGCTCCTGTCAGCTTATCACGGGCTGACTCTTTCTCGTGCAGGGGCTGGTGGCAGAGACAGCAGTGTGGCTGCGGTTAGATTTGAGGGGGGAGCAGGGAAGAGCTGGAAGGGCTCCTGCCAGAGTGGGGGACACTAAAGGGCTCTGGCTGCGGACACCTGCTGCCCCAGGGCCAGGAGGGTGCAGGGAGTGGAGCCACCATGCCGTGGAAATGGATTAGCAAAGGTCTCACCACAATCAAGGTATGGAAAGGGAGAGGGGCTCTGGCATCTCTGTCTTGCTTGTGTTCCCGTGGCTCAGTTTCCCCAGGCGGGAGAGCAGAGTGCGTCCCTGTCAGTTCCTTTGTTGGGCAAGGCTGAAGTTTGCGGGGCTACTGTGGCTGGATGGGGTGACAGGGGCTGATTGGGCGCCCCTGGCTGATGAGTATAGGACCCCAGACATTTCCAGTTATGAAGGTTTGGGGTAAAGTGGAGCTCACAGTGGGGATCCCATCCTGGTTGCTGGTGGGTGACACAAGGACAAGCCCACGCTCAGATTCAAGTTTGCTCCATACACCCTAGCTCTGCCCAGAGAAGGTTTTACCTCCCTTTTTGATGCCTTTTAACTCCTTCTTTGCCCCCAGCATTGCTGGGGGTTTTCTGGGGTGAGCATGCGATTTCAGGCACCCTAAGGAGAACTTGGGTGGGGGTTGTCACTGCTGTCTGAGCAGCAGTGCTAGAGACTGCTAGTGGGGCTGCTGCTTCCCGGAGCGTCTTTGGGAGGGGAGACCGTTGTACTCAGACCCAGTGGGGCTGCCTGGCTCTGCTCTGCTGGGCAGCCTGACCTTGAAAACAGGATGTGAGGGTGATGAGGGGTGACGCTGGCTGCCTGCGGGAGCAGCCCTGGGACTGTGCTGGGTGGGAGACGACAGGCAGAGGACACAGAAACCTCTCCCACCTTGTCCCATTGCCTCTGGCATTCTGGTTATGGGATGCCAAAGCCCCAAAGGGGGTGCCACCGGGTCCTGCAGCTCTGGGGACAGAAGGGACATCCCGGGAGCCAGCCATGGGGTGCATCTCTTATTTCTGGATCTTCTGGGGGCTTAGGACATACTGCCTTCATGAGATGAATCTTTAAATGACTCCTACTTGTTAGCTGGAGATATTAAAACTAATGAAGTGTGAGTGTATTTTTTTTAGCGGCTTTTTTTGGAAACCTGCTTTGTTTTTCGGCTGAGGTCACGAAGTCACTGAGAAAACCGGCTGCAGATGAAATTCTTGAGGCCAGAGAACATGCATAAATAGAAGTTTCCTGCTCTGAGAGCTCAAACATTTCCTCCCGGCGTTTGGCTCTGCAGAGCTGGGGCCAAAGCAAACCATTTGCGCCTTGCTGGCTCCTTGCCGCCGCTTGGGCAGCAAACCTGCCCCTGTCTCGGGCAGTGCCAAAGCCACTTTGTCCTGCAAGGTGTGTGTTTGGAGCCCAGCTGAGGCTAGAGGAACTCGTGACATGCCTGAGACTGTCCCCCCACCCACATCGTACTCCTCCGAGGTCCTTTGGGACCCTGTGTCAAGGCATCAGCCCTGCAGTGCCCATGGCAGCTGGTCTCAGCCACACTGGGGCTGTGAAAGCTGGGTTTTTCTCATGCCAAGGTGGGGGGATGATGGTTTGGAATGTAGGATTTGAAGACAGAAATATTTTGGGGGCATTATGGTGTGCAGTGTTGTGGAGGTGCAATGCTCTGGCAGCACCATCACACTTGGATCTAGGAGGACCCCTGTGCTGACTGTGGGCTGGGTCAGGGCAATAACTTACATTTCCTCTCTGGTTCTTTAGGATGCCACAAAATCACCCAGGAGTGGGCAGTCACACCGCAAAACATCCAGGTAGATGCCTCAGTTTCCCCTCTGGTGACCATATCTACCCTACCTGAACCTCCCCCTTACCCAGCAAATCTTTGCTTCTCCAGATGCGCTGCAGTTGAGAGATGCTCCCCATGGAGAAGACATGGGGGTTATGACCCGCCATCCCCAAACTGGGATCCCCGAAACACCCCAATGGGGCTGGGAGCAGGGGAAAGGCTGTGGGCAGCCCTGCTGCTGCGTCCCTGTGTGTCCCAGCCCATCTCACTTAACCCCAGGGGCCGTGCAATGTGGGGAAGTGTCACAGAGTTCTGATGGTGGTTCCCTCCCTTCCCCAGGAGCATGAGCCTGATCGCAGCCATGGATAGCAGCTGTGAGCTGGACCTGGTGTACATCACAGAGCGAATCATTGCCGTCTCCTACTCCAGCACGGCCGAGGAGCAGAGCTTCTGCCACAATCTCCGTGAGGTGGCCCACATGCTGAAGTCCAAGCATGGGAACAACTATGTGGTGAGGAGAGCGGCTGGGTCCCAGCCAGGCTGGGGAAGGGGGCAGGGTGCTCAGGTCCTGGAGATGGTTTGCTGCAGGGGACGGATGCTGCATCCTTGCCTCCGTCTGGGCTCAGCTCTGACGAGGGAGGGCTTTGCACTAAATTGGATGGATTTTTTTCTTCCTTTAAGCTTTCCAGTCCTATTGGATCCTCTGGGAGTTTTTTGGCCATTGAGTTGTCCCATGGCGAGGCAGTATTTGGGTTAATGTGTTTGGGGAGGCCTCTTACAGGGGGATCTGGGGAGGCTTTGAAGTGAAGAAGAGGTGGGTATTGGCAGTGAGGGAGGAAGGTGTTCACTCACTCTGTCTTTCCGCTTCCCTGAAGCTTTTCAACCTCTCTGAGAGGAGACATGACATCAGCAAACTTCACCCCAAGGTGGGTCACAGCTGTGGGGATCAGAGGGGCTCAGGACAGCGCTGTCTGTGGGACCAGCTCCCTGATGCAAGCTGCTTGGGTTGGGAACAGCCACCCTTTCTGTCTTAGCCAGCTGGTGGAGGAGCAGGGGAAGGAAAGCACGAGGACTTCCCAATGAGTTTGTGGGGTCTCAGCTTAACCTTCACCCTGTCCCCAGCCCAAACCTGGCTGTTTGAGCCTCTTGGAGACCTCTCTAAGGCATTGTCCCCTTTCCTGTGAACTTGGGGGAGCCCTGGATGGCTGAGCTGAATGACTCAGAGGGGGCTGAGATCTGGGATGGCCCCAATGGCCCCCAGAGGCAGTGGAGTGCATAGTTGGGGAGAGGCTGGGAGGGGCATGTCAGGGCAACGTGGTGGTGCCCCAACCTAGGTACCTGCCCTGGGCTTTGCATGCCAGCAGACTGGGGACTGCGAAGGGGGCTGAGCGCAGCACAGCTGTGTCCCCTGACTGTATGCCCCCACCACCCAGGTGCTTGATTTTGGGTGGCCCGACCTGCACACGCCGGCGCTGGAGAAGATCTGCAGTATTTGCAAAGCCATGGACACGTGGCTCAACACAGCGCCACACAATGTGGTGGTGCTGCACAACAAGGTGGTCTCAAACCTGTCCCTGGGGTGCACAGTGATGGGGATCAGGGGGTGGTGGGGCTGCAGGGGTGGGTCTGAGCAGCCTCAGAGGCCGGGTGGTGCAGGGAATGTGGTGGTTTGTGGCTTGGGGTGTGTGTAGGTGTCAGCATATGTGTACCGTGGTGCGTGCCTGTAAGGGTTGGGGTGTGTGCATGGGTCAGTGTATGTGTGTGGGGACTGGGTTATGCATGCCTGAATGCAAGGTGGCTCTGCCTGGGTGCTCGCAGGTACTACCCGTGACACCCCTTCTGCTCTGTGCCCACAGGGGAATCGTGGCCGGCTGGGGGTGGTGGTGGCTGCCTACATGCACTACAGTAACATCTCGGCCAGGTGAGAGGGATCCTCAGTCTCGGGTTAGCCCTGGTGCCCACTGCTGACCTCCATTCAAGCGGTGCTGGGATGCTGGTGCCAATGCTTTCCTTCAGCATCATCTACCCTTCTGTCTCTGCAGTGCTGACCAAGCTCTGGATAGGTTTGCCATGAAGCGCTTCTATGAGGACAAGATCGTGCCAGTGGGACAGCCATCCCAGAAGAGGTGGGTCCTGATGTGCGTTCTGCCCCTGTGGCCAGGGTGGTTGGGTGCAGGGAGGCCTAGGTGGGTGCTCTGCTGTGTGTCCTGCTCCTGAGCTGCCTGTCACTCCTCTAGGTACATCCATTACTTCAGTGGGCTCCTGTCTGGCAGCATCAAGATGAACAACAAGCCGCTCTTCCTCCACCACGTCATCATGCATGGCATCCCCAACTTCGAGTCGAAAGGTGGTAGGTGCTCCCATGCCTCCTTCTAGCCTGGTTACTCCCCACCACCACCCCATACTGCCTGGCCAGCTTGTTCTCCAGAGGGGATATTTTCCACATTTTCCTCAGCAATTTGGATTTCCCTTTCCCTCTCAGGGATTGTTCCCTCTGCTTGACTGATCACTGTAGCAGTGTGCTACCCTTTCCCCTCAAAGGTGTCCTCAGGGGGTGCCCCCCCTGTGCAGGACTCCTGGGGCTGAGCACTAATCCGAGCTATGGGGTGGCAAGGTTTTTCTGATGTCTTTTTGGAGGATGGCACTGGGCTGGGGTTGGGGTTTGGGATGTAGCACCAAACGCAGTGTCAGTATCCAGAAGCCGTCCCTCTATCAGAAACCATGATCCCCATCATGCCACCTCCATCACCAGCCCAGCTCTTGCCCCAAGTCCAAAATAGGGGCTTTCCCCTTTTCCCACCCCATCCAGAGCATCCCTTTCTGCCCGTCCCAGATATTGCCCATGGCCAGTGCAGGCTGGCTGGGGCGGGGAGCGGCTGTTTGCCTTGGCTTCCTCCCTGTTTGGATTTCTCCCCCGTGACTAATCCCTGCCCTGGCCCCTCCGCCCCGCAGGCTAACAGCAGCGTGCCTTCTCTCCCTGCCTTGATGTCTTCCAGGTTGTCGGCCCTTCCTGAAAATCTACCAGGCCATGCAACCCGTCTACACATCAGGGATCTAGTAACTATCTCCTCACCTGGGGCTTCCATCCTTCCCAGCACGGAGGCTTGGCAAGCGGGGGGATGGAGAGGGTCAAGGCCAAGTCCCCAGTGGTCTGGAGCTCTGTGCTTGCTCTGTTTGGGGTCCAGCAAACTGAAAAAAAAAGGGGCTTTCTTTTCCTTAGAGGTGGCAACTTGCTATACTGGGCCATACGGGACCCACCTGCTGGGAGGGCTGTAGTGACTCTGTGTATCAGCAGAGGGAGCCCAGGGCTGTGCAGAGCCTGGGGCTGGGTGTCCCTGGAGAGGGTGTGGACAGGGATTGGGACTCCCTTCCTGTGAGATGGCGTCTTTTCTCCTCTCCCTGCCCAAAGAGCCGCTCCTCCTTCCGGGATTAGTCCTAAAAGCCCTGTTTCTCTCCCCCAAAATGAATTTTCCCCTGATTTTAACCTCCCCATGATTTGCTCAGACACTGTTTTCTGACCCTGCTCCTGGGAGCAGGCACTGGCAAAAGCAAAACAGGAATGAATTTCTTCAGCTGCCCAGATGCTCTGCCAGGACCACATCCCATCCTGCCCCCTTGAGGGAGCAGAGCCCCTCAACTTGAGAGTATTCCCATCTCACCCTTCTGAACTGGAATGTCCCTTCCCCATGGTCGGGCATCCCCGTTAGCCGAGATTTACTACCATCCCAGCCTCCCCTTTCAGCTTTTAATAGACTGTTTATGGGATGCTGGTAATAAAGTCCAGGTTTATCTTGCCTGTGAAATCCTACTCCTCCACTGCTGACGCCACAGCACGGAGGCAGCCCCTTGGCGCTCAGGGGAGGGGAGGGCTTCCGACAAGGAGCCTGAGGTAGGGATGAGAGCCTTCCCCAAGAGCTCTCCTTCCGTATTCTGTGCACCGTTTGACCCGTGGGAGCCAGGCAGACAGCCGATAGCCCAGCCTCAGCACTTGGATCCTGGGCAAACCCTCCCACTCAGGATCTTTAGCAATCCCATTGAGCTGTGCCTCAGTTTCCCTTTCCTGTCCTCTTCTCCCTAGGAAAGGATGCTCCTTGGGGTGGGGTATGGGACCCTCCTCTGTCGCTGAGAGGGCCAGCTCTGTGCTTTGCTCCTTTCCTGCTTGGGTTTGGGTGGAAGGGGGGGGCTCTGCACTACAGCTGAGCTTCTCTTGCCATCCATCTCTGCAGCAATGTGCAAGGAGACAGCCAGACGGGCATCTGCATCACCATCGAGCCTGGCTTGCTCCTCAAGGGTGATATCTTGGTAAGGAGCCTCAGCTGTGGGGAACAGCTGTGGGCTGAGTGGTCTTTGTGCTTTGAGATCCCCAGATTCCCTCTAGCCCAGCTCCAAGGGCATGTCCTGACTTCCTGTCCCCACTCTCCTTCACAGCTGAAATGTTACCACAAGAAGTTTCGCAGCCCGACCCGTGACGTCATTTTCCGCGTACAATTCCACACGTGTGCCGTACACGACCTTGATGTCGTCTTTGGCAAGGAGGACCTGGACGAGGCCTTCAGAGGTAACCACCCTGGCACCTCCCCACTCGAAACTCCCTCCTTCTGCTCCTCTGACACTGCTGTCATCGCAGGGACATTTGGGGACGCACCCCAAGTCTGCCCCCAATGAAGCAGGGCACCCCTTTTCCATCCAGAGGGTGTGGTGCCACTCAGGAACTGGTGGCAGCGTTATACTCTTCATTGCCAAAGCTGGTACTGATGCAGAGGGGCTTCCTGGGGGTTGTTTTGGGGGCTGAGATGCACCACTCCATGCCAGGATATCTCCTACCAGCTCCAGCTGGCCTGCGGGCACTTTTGGGATGGCCATACGGGTGTTGTTGGAGGCATGGACTGAGATGGTTACTTTTCTCTGCTCTCTCCCTGCCAGATGACCGCTTCCCTGAGTATGGGAAGGTGGAGTTTGTGTTCTCCTACGGCCCTGAGAAGATCCAAGGTACAGCTGCCTCACTGCTGCGCGGGTTCGGAACTGGATGCTGGCTCCACTCCTGCTCCCCAGCTCTATCCCCTGCTGCCTCCTTTGCAACCTCCTTGGGCTGTGTTTGCAGACCCTTTGTCACCAGGGTGGGAGTAAGGGTCCAGGCAGTGATGCTGATTTAGGAGGACCCATGGGTACCGTATTATCCTCCCTCTCTTCCCCAGGAGGCCACTCTCTGCAGCACTTGCTGGCTGGGGAGAGAGGGGAAGCCTGCTTGGGAATGGAGCACCCCCTGCCCAAAAAGTCAATCTGTCTGCCTGTCCGTAGGCAAACCCCAAAACCCCAGCCAGCCTTGTACACCTTGTTTGTGGATCTTGATGTACAACCTGTGCGCAACCATCTCTCTTGGTGCCCCTGTTCTAACATGATTCTCCTGCCTTACTCTATGGCTCCTGCCCTTTTTTGCTTGCCTGCACCTTCTTTCTGTCTTCTGCGTCTGTCCTACCTGCACCGACTTCATCATCACCCTGACCATCCTGCCTCTTTCCAGGCATGGAGCACCTGGAGAATGGTCCCAGTGTCTCTGTGGATTACAATACGTCTGACCCACTCATCCGATGGGACTCCTATGAGAACTTCAACATCCAACGTGGGGACAGTGCAGAAGGCACCTGGACTGAACCACAACTGCCCAGCAAGCACCTGGAGAAAGGTTAGGGCTTATGGAGTGGTCAGTGGCCAAAGTGTCCCTGTGGGAATTCCCCCCACCCCAGGGAAAGGGACACTGTTGGGCAGCAGAGCTGGGGGCATGCAACTGCTGCTGGGAGGAGTGTGGGCATAGGATGGGAGAAGAAGATCTCATGGACTTCCCTCCCACTGTGCTGTCAGGGAGTTCAGGCACTTTTTTTTTGGCACTTTTACTCAGAAAGCCCTCTTTCCACTGAACAGGGTCAAGCCCTGGTTTATGCCCCGGAGCTTTGGGAAACCCAGACACCAAGTTTGTTGGAAGCAGGACCTAACAGGGGGACCATTAGGTCTCCCAGCTCCTTTCACAAGCATGGTGAGACATAGCTGTGTCTCAGTTTCCCCTGGAAGCTGAGGATGCCTCACTGGCCCTGGAAGGTCTGCACCATTGCTTGGAGATGGAAGAAGCCCCTTGAGCACCCATTTGGATGCAGTGACTTGACTGCCCTCGCTTGCTTGGCAGGAACAGGCAGTACTTTTATGTCAAAGGGTGGTGGGTCTCTGTCCTAGTGGCAAGGCCACCTGTGGCCGAGCAGATGCCTGATCTTTCCTGGCCCAGTCTGGACAGGCGTCCCTGGAGTGGGGACAGCTGCGGCGGTCCTTGATGTCCCTGAAGGTCACTGGCTGCTCTGAGTGGGAGCTGTGGGCAGCTGGGATTGCTGGGGAGGGTGGGGGCTCTGGGTGCCTGGGGTGTGTGAAGAGGTCTCTGCCTATGGTGGAGACGTGGGGTTGGATCCAGAGAGTCTGAGCAGAGCTGGCACAGGCACTTGTCTTGGCACAGGGCAGTAAACAGGCAACTCGTGACATGTGGGCTTAGCTATGCAGCAAGGAACTGGAGAGCTGCAGGTCCAGCCCCGAGGGGAGGGGATGTTTTTCCTCACCCAGAGCTCAGAATGTGGCTCTGCCTCTGCCCGAGCTGGCAGGACTGGCTGGCAGCTTCTGCCTGTAGAGACCCAAGTGCCCTATTGCATGTATATTCCCGTCTGGCCCATGGGTCAGAGCTGCTGAACTCACAGCCCTTTGCAGGGCTGCAGAGGTACCCCAAGGCTCCTCTCTGTCTCCTCCTGAGGATCTCGGTGGGTGTTGGGGCTATGGAGGTCCCTCCATGTGCTGGACAAGCTGTCCTCCCCGCAGGGAGGGTGGCGGTGGGGAAGAAGGGCACTGTGGATTTGCAAACAATGCCCCAGTTTGGGGATGAGCTGGGATTGCTTGAGGGTGAAGGATGCTGCGTTCCTACCCCTGCCAGCACAGGCAGCTGCAAGAGACAGCCCATCCTCAGGGAGTCTCTCCTAGACCACCCCATGGGGCACCTTGAGCTGTGGTGGAGTGAGATGTGGTGGACTGGTGGGGTCTCCTGTCTTCATCCCACTCTGGCCAAACTTTTCCTTTTCTCCAGCTAGGATGGGTGATCCAGGTGCTTGGCTGTGCGAGCGGGGGGTCCCTGTTTATGGTTGTTCTCGCCTTATTTGGTCAGGGAATTGCACGCCACATTTTTGGCACCACCAGGCGTGAGCGAGCGTCGGCCAGGGGTGGAGGGGGGTGAGGCTGGCACGGGGACCTGCGTTGGAGTGAGATCAGCCACTGCTCCTTGTCCCCGCCACTGCCTGTCCCTGCTGCTCCGTGAAGGCTCCCCACAGACCAGCACCACAGCCCGGGCCGACAGGATCGGGATCGCCCGCCAACCGGTGGGTGTCCCCTGTGCCGTGTCTCTGCTGGCTGCAGCCACTCTCGCTGGAGGTGGATGCCCTTTCTCTGGTGGCTTTGGCTTGATGTGGGGCACCCATATGGATGGGCTGGGTGGGGTGCCTGACAGGGTGAGGGTGGCCCTGTGGTACCCCAAAGCTGGAGGGGCAGGTGGATGGCTGAGGATGGTACCTGTCCTGGTGGTCCCCTCACCTCCACTATGCTTATCTTTGGGGACCTGGGAAAGGGGAAACTGAGTCGCAGCAGGGTTGCCAGCTGACCAAGCTTTCCCAGGGCAGGGGGCATGAGAGAGGGATCTGAACCCCCACAACTTGCTGTCTGCCCAAGGGGACCCGACTGGGTCCAGCAGATGGGGGCTGATCTGTGAACCACCCCCATGGTGCAGGCTGGCCCCACGAGTGAACTCACCCTCCTGCCTTACCTGCTGCCTGCTGGATTTGGGCTGTCCTGTGGTGTCCTGTCCTTAGCAAGAGTGGGTGTGCTATGACACCCCTGCAGACCCCTGCTGCTGCCTGTCATCCATTCCAGTGTTGTATGGGAGAGGCGAATGGTGTTCTCAAGTGGCTTGTGGCTTCGCCTGCCTTCTTCTTCCTCATTGAAGGGGCTTCAGGGTCGGTGCTGGCTGCGTGGCGGATTCCTGCTGCTGTCCTGATAGTCATCAGTTGGCTGTGTGTTTTTGGAGGCTGAAAGGTGGTGATGGGACGTTTCCTCCTTTGGCTGTTTTGGGGGTTTAGATGTCTACTATGCAATGTGGATGAAAAATGGTTTGTTAGAACCGTGATGCCTCTCCTTGAGGGGCCAGACTGGCTCCAAGGAGGCAGGAGAAGACCTGTGGCTGGCTGGATGTGGCACTGCTGCATTTACAACTGGTTGGATGATGACTGCAGAGAAATTTTTGGGGTACCACAGAGGAAGGTAGGGAAAGCTGAGTGGGAAACTTCTATGGCCTGGTTTGGTTGGGCTGAGAAAACCAGTACTGATGGAGAACAGGGTGCTGGGGCTGGCACAGAGCTGATGGAGGGATTGTCCCCAGGGTCTGGATGTGTGTCCAGGGTGACGGGACACCACACTCTACCATCCTGAGGTGGTGCAAAATAATGCAAAAGGGCTGGGCATGTGTCCCTGACCTAGCAGCTCCCTGTCCCTTGGACCCATCCTGGCTGATCCTGCCGCACTCAGCGCTTGGTCCCCCTTCCTGCCTCCCACCTCTGTGCCATCCCAGTCCCTACTGTGGGCTGGCCCTGCCTGTCCCCACTCTTTTCTGGATCTGGGAGAGGGGCAGTCAAGGCCTGGCCAAATGGAACATCTGCAGGAGACTTGCTAAATCCCCACCTGAGTCATGCTTCTGGCTCAGGGCTTCCCTGCAGCTCAGCCCCATGCAGCAGGGCAGGGCTGGTCAGGGTGGGAAGCAGGATGATCATTCCACCCCTCCCGGCGATGGGAGGTCACAGCAGAGCCTGACCCCTGCATGGCAAAGGCTGAGGTGTCCCAGAACCCCCCAAATCGAGGTGGATGTCAATCCTGCACCTTTCTGCAGGGCAGCATACCACTAGATGGGGTCGCTGCCATCCGTTGGTCCCCCAGGAGTGTGGGCATCTCCTGGGGTTCATCTTCCCTTAGTGGGGTCAAATCCTGTCTCACTTTTCTGGGGCTGAGGCTGCCCAGGAGGACAAGCCAGGGAACGCAGAGGTGGAGAGCCAAATGGGCCAGACTATGGAGAGCCCATTTGAGCCAGACCATTTGAGAGCCCATGGAAAGCCCGTTTGAGCCAGAGCTGCTAAAGCCATCGGCGGAGCTGCCGGCGGGCTGCTGCGCTCCCCCCGTGGCTGGATCCATCCCTTGGCTGGGTTTGGGCGGGGAGGGGAGCTGCTGGCTTTCCTCTCGCCTTTGCCAGCTGACTAAAGCTGAAGGAATCCACTTCCCCCTCCTCATCCCGCCCCTCTCCGTCACTCTGTGCTCTGGCTGCCGCAAGGTAAGAACTCAGCAGAGGGGGTGTTCTGGGGGGCAGCAGGGACCCCTCTGGGATCCAAAGGTCTGTCCCATGGGGGGGGTCATGGGGACTGTCTCCCTGTTGGTCCTGGTTGTTCCCCGCATCCATGGACTTGGCTTAACATTTCAGTTGCTGGGTCTGTCCTCTGACCTGATATTCAGTGTTGTGATGTCGGGGGGTGATGGGGTTCAGTCCCACTGAGACTAGGAACCAGGCAGGACTGGGATGCAGGGAGAGAGATGACCTGGTGAAAGCTCAACCCCTTCTCTTCCCCCTTTTAAACTATCCTTGAATTCAAAACCTGCCAGAGTGCATGTGCATGGGGCTGGAGCAAGGAGTTCTCTGCTTGTCCTCCCACAGCCTGCACAACTGTGGCAAATATAAAAAGACAGAGAAGCAAGCAAACCTCCGAGGTTTTGGGAGGATGCTGACTTGGTGTGTGACTCTATTTGGGAGCAAATGGGAATGTGAGTCAGGGGGCCAGCTGGAAGCGCTGTTCTCATCCTCCTGTTGTCATCATGCAGGCGTGTGGGAAATGCGTGATCTGAGAGATGAGAGTGGGGGGAGCCTCATATTTTGCTGAGTATGTCTGATCAGTGGAGGAGTGGAGGCTTGAGCATGGGTTCAAGCAGGAGCCTGGACATGCAGTGGGCTTGCCATCACCTGGACCAGTGAATTGTCAGCACCATCTCAGTGTGTATTTTGCCCAGGATAGAGCAGTGTGGTCACAGGGGAATCTGAGATGGACAGGATCTGTGCTGTGCCTCCTGTGGTGGAACAGGGTGGCACATGCCATACTGAAATGAGTGCTGCTGTGTCCATGCTGTGCCACGGTACTGGTGAGGCAGAGACAAGGGGGTGTGAAAATGGGTTGAGGCTGGCAGAGAATCTGGTTGGTGGCTTGGCTGCAGTGAGTTTCCACTCCTCTTCAGCTGCATTTTTATTTAAAATGGAGAAACTCCAGCAAGACATTTGGGTTTGCAGTCACAGCTGGGTACAGCATCACGTGTGGCCTGAAAGTGCATCCCCACCCCGAATGTGTCACTGCTTTTTGGGGACAGGTGTGCACACAGGAGCCAAGAATGGCTGGGGGTCTCAGACTGGGGGGAGTGTGGTGGTCATCCAGCAGGGTGACGCTCGGCACTCGGTCTGTCTAGGTCAGACTGTCCAGCTGCCTGTCTGTCTGTCATGCCTAGGAAACAGTTAACACAGCAGAGCTCTGCCTGCGGAGGAAGTAGTTAATATTCATAGCTAGGAGCTTTTGGTCCTGCTGTCCTCCCTCCAGGCTCTCACCCTGCACCTCGCTGGGGTTAACTCGGGCTGTGGCTTAGGCTAGGGCAGCCCCCAGCTGCCTTCCCTGCACTGCTCCTCTTCCCTCCCGCTTGTTGTTTGTCCCTGTGTGGTCTGGGGCAGAGTGGAACACAATTGCACCTCCTTGCCTCCAGCCCATCTCCTGCCTCCAGAACTGCCTTCTACTCCATCCTCCCCTCTGTCATCCTGTATCTCTGGCACCCCACTGCTGTCAGAGTGCCCCTCTCCCTTGCCCTGTGGGACACGATGCTGGAGAGGGAATAGCTCCCTCTGCGAGAGGGAAAGCAAAGCCAAAAGGACAAACGCCAACCACAGCCAGCTGCGGGCTGCTGGCTCCTGTCCTTGACGGACACACACGGAGCCGGCTGTGGGCACTGCTTGAGCTGCCACTGTGCAGGTTCCCCTGGAAGGCTGTGGTGCTGGAAGGAGTGAAGGAAAGGGATTTTGCCACCCGCTCCTTCTCTTCGCCTGGGATCTTTTCTTCCCTATCCCCTTTGGTAAGTCCTGACTTTGATTTTCTTTGAGCTGGTTGGGATGGGGAAAAGGGCTGGGGGTGGGTGGGAAATTCATGGCTATGATGATCCAAGGCTCAGGGGTCATCGCTTGCTTCTTTTCATCGTATCTGGGCACAGGATGAAACGAGAGCTGGGGGGCTGAGCTCTTCCCCATGGGACTCCCAGCTATATCCTTCATTCTATGAAGAGTCCAGGGACCCAAGATCTTCCTTCTGGCTAATGCTCCAGAGATGCCCTGGGGCCAGGGCTCTGGTCAGTAGGCAATGGGAGTGGAGTGGGAGCAGCAGGTGGGCTGCTGCTGGGGGCAGGAATCCTCTACACTGGTGCAGAGCCCTGGCCAACATTTATGCTAGGGCACAATGCTGTATTGTGCACCCCACTGGGCGTGAGGCAAGTGGCTGGGATTTTGGGATGTGAGCTGACCCCGCCATCCCATTGACACGTGTGTCTTGGACCAGTTTTTCTCCTGAGCTGAGCTACGGGGTGCTGGTGAGGGAGAAGGCAGAGCACTGCCCTGCTAGGGCAGCAAGCCTGGCAGCAAGGATAGGACCAAGCTGGGCTCAGTCCTTCCCCCAGCTGCCTCAACACAGCTGGGGCAGATAGAGGCCCAGCGGAGCTGCTCTTGGGGCTGAGTCCTGGGCAAATCCAACGCATGCTGGGATGGCACAGCCTGCCAGGCTGGAGCTGCTCTGACCTTCAGGGATGAAATCTAACCTTGCTGGGAGCTGCAAAAGCTTTGCAAATGGGGACATGAGAACCTGCTGCTTTGGGGATGGTTGCCTTGGCTAAGGCAGCCTGTCCCTCCTCCGCTTGGTCTTTTTTGGGGGAATTTATTTACCTTATCAGGTGACAAGCGATGGAAGGCCATATAAGCAATAGCATGGCCTGGGGGTGGTGGGCATGCAAGCGGTGGAGAAGAACAGGATTTGGCTCTTGGTATCAGAGCCCAGGGGATGCGTAGGGAGAAGGACAGGGTGGGCAGTCAGGTGTGGGGCAGAGCAGCCTTGGGATGAGGGCCTGTCTGATGTTGATGTCACAGCCACTTCCTTGCTTGCTAACCCAGTACCACTATTGGGGTGGGAGCCACCAGATCCCCAACGTCCCTGCCTGGCCAGAGGGTCTGGGGAAGGGGGGATGGGTGCTTGGAGCATTCTAGCTCTGCCACGAATTGCGTTGTGCCCCATCCTGACCTCACTTTCGAGACATTTCTCCCAGCCATGGTGTGGTGCCCAGCCCACAGTCTAATTAAAGCCTTTCCCAGATATTTTCTCCCTTGGCGCCACGTGCTTTCATTTATATTTATTTATTGTCTTTTCCTTTCTATCCCCTGCCCTATTTATCCCAGCCCCCTCCCTGGCTCTTGCCCTGTTTCCTGGGACTGGCCAGTACCCATCACTTCCACCAGACAGGAAGGCTGGGTGACAGCCTGACTCCAGGCAATGCCTCAGCCTCTCCATCATTGACTCTGCCTCTGGACATGTTGTTCTTTCATTTCTTCCTCCATGGGAAGGGATTCCCTCCCTCTCTCCCCCTTTTTTCACTATATGGGAGATGTTGCAGAGTGAAACTCTGCTGATTCCTGGCTGCACTGGCTGAAGGAGCTCTGAGCCTCTGGGAGAAATTGTGGATGCCCATCCTTATCCTTTCCTGCACTGAGTGCCTGGAGAGGACCTTGCTGCATGGTCTTTGGGTGTTTTCAAGCCCTGGTGGGTCTTTGGGGCTCAACCGCTGGGATGCTGCAGGCAGGGATTCAGGAGTGGAAAATCAACCACGAGGAGGGAGTTCTGGCTTGGTAGGACTTGTGCTGGGTGCTATTGCTCCCCTATTTTACAGTGAGGGAGGTCAGTGGTGGGGGAGCAGTTGGGACACGGGTGCTGTGGTGTGGGACTGGTTAAGCTGTCCCCATCTCAGGGCTGGCTTTCGGAAGTGTTTTGCTCACAGATAGGAACGCTCTGATTTCACACTATCGCATTAGGGCCATCTTCCGTCCCTGAGTCAGCTTCTTGGCCCCTCGCCAGGAGAGAGTCATTTTTTCCTCCAAAAGAAAGTGTTTAACACTGCTCACAGGCCCTTCCAGGAAACCTTGGTGAGGAGCTGGAAAAACAGGAGTCTGCAGCCCAGTCAGTGCTTGTGTACGCTCCGGCAGGGGGTGGACACAGCTTGGGGGCCATCCCCATTTCTGTCTCGGTGGTCGAGGTCTCTTTGTACCCCCAAAGTCTGGCTGATCCATTTTGAACAGTTTAAAGAGTGCAGCTGGTTGTGGTGTTGGGGCTGTCAGTGGGTGGTGTGAGCTGGGAGGCTTGGAGCTGGGGTGCAAGGTTGCGGGTGGTGATGCTGCCATACCCTGACCGCCCCCAACGCTTTGGGACTGGAGTGGTGCCAGCTGCTTGCACTGGCCTTGAATCATGGGGTCGGGGCAGTGAATGCTGTGTGTTCCGGGCTGGGCAGAGGTGCTACCTGTGAGGGAGCTTCAGGGCAGCGTCCGTATGCAAGGAAAGATCTAGGGCAGATCTTCCCAGCCTGAGAGAGGGAAGGGGACAGTCTGAAAGGGTGGGAGCCTGTCTGTAGCCAGGGAAGAAAATGTCACGGATGGGCAACTGGCTGGATCTGCGTATCATCTGGGAGGAGAGCGGGTGGGGAGGGGGAAGGTGGGTCTGTGGTTCATCTGTCCTTCACCCGTGGGCTGAGTACATCCATCCAGCTGGATATATGCAGAGCTACGAGGCCAGATTCTGGCTGCCTGCGCCTGTTCTCTTACAGCTAGTGGTGCGTCTCACCCACCCTGCCCCTTTGCCTTCCTGATGCGGTGTAGCCCTTTGGGGACTGGCTGAGCCCTGCAGGGCAGCAGGGCTGTGGTGAAGCAATGGCTGACTGTGTGGGTAGCCCCAGCCCTCACCAGCCACTGATGGGAATTGCCAGGAACGATGCCTGGAACTGGGGGGTGGGTTATTTGGTGAATTTCAGCAGAGCAGGCAGTGCTTGCAGGGCAGGGCAGAATGGAGTGCGGAGCCAGGGGCCATAGGGGCATGATACTGGGGGGAATCTGGCTCCGGTGTCTCTGCGTGGTGGCGCCCGTGGGATTGCGGAGGGTGCTGAGGAGACGGCGATGCTGGTTGTTAAGCGTTCCGGCGGCATGGAAGAGATCGAAACCACCTGCTAATGGGATCCATTAGCTCCGTGCACAGAGCCAGCAATTGATCTGGGGTCTCGTGTTCGTTTCTCCCCCTGCAGAGGTTGGGCACATGCAAGGGCCCCTGGACGGGAGCCTCTACGCTAAAGTGAAGAAGAAAGACTCCCTCCACGGCAGCACTGGTGCCGTCAACAACACTCGCCTTCCACTCTCGGCAGCGCCTAACCACGTCGAGCACACGCTGTCGGTGAGCAGTGACTCGGGCAACTCCACCGCCTCCACCAAGACCGACCGGACCGATGAGCCAGGGGTGCCTGGGGCACCCAGCAGCCAGGCGGTGCTGAGCCCTGAAGAGAAGCGGGAGCTGGATCGTCTCCTTGTTGGCTTTGGCTTGGAGAGTGTGCCACCCATGCACAACCACATGCCCAGCCCTGTGCCGGCACGCCTGCCCACCATGCCAGGCCGTCACGTGGTGCCCGCTCAGGTGCACGTCAATGGCAATGCTGCTGCTCTGGTGGCTGAGCGGGAGACTGATATCTTGGATGATGAGCTGCCCAACCAAGATGGGCACAGTGTGGGTAGCCTAGGCACACTGTCCTCCTTGGATGGCACCACCACTGCCAGTGAGGCTGGCTACCAGGAGGCACCCCGGGTTGGCAGCCTCTCCTCCCTACCCAATGGCCCCTCCAGCTGCAATGGGGCTGAGAAGTTGACGAAGGAAGGTCTGTATGATGGCGAGCCGCTCTCCAATGGTAGCTACCCCTACAACAACCAGAATGCCCTGATGGGTCACCACCTCCGTGACCCACTGCCTTCCTTATGGCCCTCAGCATCTGCTCAGGAGCACCTGGCGGGCTACCCGCAACGCCCACCGGGCTCGCATGCCCCAGGCTGGCTCCAGTCCCAACCCCTGCCTGGATCTCAGCCCTACCTGTACAGCTACGACCCCCCTGGCACTTACCGCTCCCGGTCTTTTCCTGCAGTGGACATGGCCAAGTACGATGCAAACCCAGCTCTGCCCCAGGCCCCGGCTCGCAGCACCAGCAGCCGGGAGGCTGTGCAGAGGGGATTGAATTCCTGGCAGCAGCAAGGAGGGAGCCGGCCACCTTCCCGTCTGCAGGAGGGTGGTGTGGAAAGCCACAGCCCCAGTGTCTCCAGCTGCAGCCCTCAGCCCAGCCCGCTGCAGCCAGTGCCCCCACACAGCCACAGCATGCCTGAATTCCCCCGGGCGCCCTCCCGCCGGGAGATTGAGCAGTCCATCGAAGCTCTCGACGTCCTCATGCTGGACCTTGCACCTGCTGTCCACAAGTCACAGAACGTGCCTGCCACCTCCCGCCAGGACAAGCCAGTGGGACCCCTGCACTCCTCCCTCTCAGCTCAGCCCATCACTGGTCTTTATGCCCGGCCAGCTTCACAGGTGGCCCAGCCAAGGTCCTTCAGTACTTCTGTGAGCCCTGTGGTCTCTGAGCCCAGAGGCAAAGCCTATTCCCCTGGGGAGCCAGACTATAGGGTGCAAGAGTACCAGGAAACCTACCTGCCCTACAGCTACCAGCCGGCACCAGTGCCAGAGCTAAGGAGCTACAGCCATGCCCCAGCTGGAGCATCGATGGGCATTCTCCCGCTCAGCACTTCTTACAGCCCTGTGGGATCTCAGCAGCTACTTGTCTCCTCCCCTCCTTCCCCCACCGTTCTGGCACAAACACAGATGGCCCCCAAGGGACTGGAGAGCTATGAAGACCTGTCGAGGTCAGAAGAAGAGCCATTGAATCTCGAGGGCCTGGTGGCTCACAGGGTGGCAGGTAGGATGCTTTGATTCCTCTGGGGGGGATGGGGAGACTGCATGTCCCAAGAGGCCAGAGCCCCTGGGGGTGGCATGCATGGTGGAGCCAGGGATGCGAGATGTGGCAACTCCTCATCTGTGCTGGCTAATGACTTGGGACTGAGCCACCTGCTGTGGGGGCACAGTGGGCGGGGGGCAGCCTGTGCTGCTTTCCTTTGCTGAGATCCCCCTTGCAGCTCGCCGTCTGCAGCAGCATCACCCAGATGTGGAGAGAAGGGGTGGCCAAGGGGGTTGGGTCCCCCATCCACACCCTGTTGGGTATGGAGCTGGTCTGTTACTGTGGCAGGCCACTAACTGGTTCCCTTTTAGGGGAAGTATAGCCCAGTTTGGGAAGATGTTTTCATCTCTGGCTGAGGGTGTTCTGCCTGGACCCCAGCTTGGATGTGATGCTCTCCCTGGTTGGAGCGTGATGTAAAGTCCCAGCAGAGCACTTGCCTTGTGTTTAATTTAGGTGGGGTCTTCCCTGATTTCAGCCCCACTTTCCCCTCAGCGTGCTGGGCTTGGTGCTTGGACCTCATCCATGGACAGCTCGGGTGCTGGCGACCTTTCTGCCCTGGTGGCCCAGCCAGCTAGGCCCCAGGTGGTTTGAAGCTTGACCTGGCCTTGGGGCAATGCTCAGGGGCTGGGAAGGCATTTCCCAGCTCTGCCAGAGGCGTTTGGTGCAGTACTTGGCTGGGTGCAGTGCCCAGCATTGGTGATGTGGCTGGATGAAGGCGTTTGCTACGTGCGGCAGAGAGGAAACCGTGTCCTCTGACTCCCTGCCTTCCTGCGGCTCCGGCTAGAGGGCTTTGAAGACAGAGGGTCCTGGACCCCTGGGAAGGAGGTGCTATGGCCCTGTTGCAGGGTGGGTGTTCTCCTTCCCTGCTGCTTTGGCTGCAGTTGCAGAATTACAGGGCAACATTTGGGAAGGTTTTGGGTCTGTGGCCAGGCTGGGGGCCAGCTCGTGATGCTTGGGCTTGGCAGTTCCGTCCCTTCCAACTCTGCGCTCAATCGAGAAACTTGCCTGGCATTAGAGGAGGGGGGAAAAGGCTTGGCTGGAAAAATCCAACAGCACCAACTTCCCAGGTGTGGGGACTGAGTCACTGCGGCACCGGGGGCAGGAGGGGTGCCAGCCGTGGGGAGGGGGATGCAGAGGTGTTGGGACAGTTTGCATCCCTCTACATCAGACTTTGGTGGTCCAGGTCAGATCCACAGAGAGACCTAGGGCTTGTGCAGGGGCGGGTTAAACAAACCCAAGAAGAACACACGGATGCCCAAACCACGTTTTATGTCTGGACTGAATATTATAAGGAGCAGATTCCTCTGCAACTATGGAAGGGAAAGGGTGGAGTGAAAAAAAGGAAAACCTCAGGACAGGAGGAGCAGTGTTGCAATGGATGGGAAATGGATGTTTGATGGTATCTACCAAAAAACCTACCCCCCCCTTCCCGAAATCTGGGGTCAGGTCCTCAAGGCTGGGGTGGAGTCAGTCTCATCCCCCTGCAGCCACTGGGCTTCATGGGGAGGAAGGGCATCCTGGGGATGGTTCCTGATGGCCACCTGTCCCCTCTGGAGCCTGGCTGTTTGTGCTGAGGCAGGGACAGCGGGGGCGGGCGACCTGACCTCTGGCAGGAACGAGGTGTCCTGAAGCCAGTGTCGGGAGGGGACGGCTGATGGGATCAGTGGGGCATGGATGGGTTTGTTTACATTCTCTGCTGCTATAAATTGCCTGCATGTCGTGGTGCAGCAATGAGGAACATCTCACACCTCCTCCGTTCCTGGAGGGGAAGCGTTCCTGGTCCCGCTGGTCATGGAGGGGAAAAGATGCAGCACTGGCATCCCCAGCACCTTTCTGCAGAGAGGAGCTGGTCCTGCTGTTCTTCAGTCCCCATCATCTCCCAGCAAGGCATCTGGGGTCATCCCTTCCTGTCCCAGCCCTGGGTATCCCATAATGGAGTGGACTTGCAAGGTGCCATCCCAGAGGGGACACTGATGGAGCATTTGTGGCGTTGCACAAGTCCACGTGTGGCAGAAAGCCACTATTGATTTCCCACCTGGGTTTAAGTGCTGCCTGGAGTCAGGCAATTGGGGTGATGGGAAAGCAGCTCCAAGTGGGTGGAACTGAGATCTCATGGACTCCAAGCGACCTCAGGCTCATCTGTTGGAGCCCAACTAATATTTTTTCTTGTTCTCTCTCTCTCTCCCTCTCTCTCTCTCTCTCTCTCTCTCTCCCTATTGTATCTTGTGACATTTGTCCTGTCTGCCCCTTTCTCTCCCCTTGGGTGACTGTGTCTTTCCTCTGTGACCTCCCACCCTCCTTGCACCCCCCTGTCCTGTTACGCTGGCAGAGTACAACGCCAAGCTCAGGGAACTCAACAAGAGCACCAAAGCCCCCCGTCCTCCTCTGAACCAGCAACGGTCCTTCTCTGGTTTGTTCATTCCACCTCCCTCCTCCCTTGTCTTCCATCCTTCCCCATCTATCCTTCTTCCATTTCTCTCCTCCCTCCTTACTTCTCATCCCTTCTTCCTCCCCTGTCCCTGCATGCTGAGTGCTCTGTGTGTTGCATGGATATGGCATGGACAGAGGCTCAGGAGACCTTTCCCATGCAGGCTCAATTCCTTTTCCTCAGTAGAGCGATGCTTAGAGCTCCCCTTGACCTCATCTGGTGATGGTGGAGCCCCTGATTCTGGGTACATACGCTCCTGCCATGCTTGGTTTTACATCTCGTGCAAGCCTGGCACTGCTCTTTGGTGAGGTTTCATCTCTCGGCTGGATCTGGACCCTCATTCCAGCCCCTCCGAGCTTTGCCCTGGCTGTGGCTCACCCCTCAGGGAGACAGGGCTGGGGTGCAGCTCTGCAGACCCTGTGGTTCAGTCAGCTCCTGGCCAGGCAGGGTGTCACCTGCCTCAGTCTAGGGGTTTCTCCGTAGGTCCATGTGCAGCAGGGAGTGTGCAAGGGGGTCCCCTGGCTGTGTTGATTTTGAAGCAAAACATGGATGGCCACATCAACGAAGTACCCGGGGAGGAGAGGAGCTGTAGATATATCTGTGCCTGGTGGGACAGGGTGAGCTGGACTGTGGGACAGAGCGGTACAGGGCAATGTCTGCTGCTGTTCCTTGTGCAAGCAGGGAGTGAGTTTGCATCTCTGTTTTCTCTGGGCATTGTGTGTTCCTGTCTGGCTGTAAATGCTGGGTACCACATCCTGAGGGCCATGGGGTGCTGCTTTGCCCTCTTCTCTCCACGCTGGGGGCATCGCCCAGCTCTTGCCTGGCACTAGCTCCAGCATCTCATGCTCAAAAAGCAGCTTGCTCCTGATTTGGCCCAGAAATATGGCTCCCCAGCTGCAACACCACCTGGGTTTAAATACCCCTTGTTTCCTCCTCCTCAGGCTGTTGTGCTCCTGCCCTTCCACAGCTTTAGAGCTGTATTTAGTCAAGGGCAGGAGGGAGAGGGTTGATGCTGGGTTAGGGAGTCAAATGGGCAGCAGGAGGGGTGGCAGTGCTAGAGGTGATGGGGCCAAGGATGGGGAGTAGGCTGCAGGCTGCTATTTCCCCTTTTGACTGTTGGGGAACCCCAATTTCTGCAGCTGGGAAAGTCATCCATGGGGAGCTGATAGCGAGGCCATGGCTAAGGGATGCTGTACCTCTGCCGAGGGGGTAGAGAAAGCAGGGAAAAGGAGAGTTTGTTTTTTCAAGCACAGTTTCCAGCCCATAAATCACCCAGGGGGTTGAGGGAGCTGTGCTCAGAGCCTGGGTTTCCTCTAGGCTTTGCTCCGGGCGGCCGTGAAGTTTCCCACTCTCGGCTCCTGAACAATGAGTCCCTTTTTCCCCCTCTTCTCCCTCCCCTCCCTGTGGCTCTGGCTGCTTTCCATGTCTGGGGAGTGGAGCAGCCAAAGCCTGGTGACCTCCTGGGTGTCCTGACAGGCCAGATTCAGCATCCTGTGGCCAGGTGATGGAGCAGGGGGTCCCGTGCTGCAGATGTGTGATGTGCATTGACATCCAGGCTTGGGGAAGCCACTGGTTGTGCTTCCCAAATGAAAAATGCAAAGCAAGGCAGGTTTCTGTCTCTTGAGGAGCCAGTCCTTGCCTCTCCACAGCTCTCGGCTTCTGCAGCTCACTTTAGGATGGGTAAGGGATGCTGCTGGTGATGCTCTTGTAGCATGCAGGACACCCTGCTAAAAGAGAGGGGAGAAAAGAAAATACAGTGGTTTGCATTATTTCCCCCCACCCCCTTTTTGTTTCTCCATATTATTGCAATTCAGGGCTTCATTCCCTTAAGGTGAGGAGCAGGGAAAAAGATATAGGGTGACCCTATACAATGCTGCCCCTTGACCACTGCACCTGCAGATCAGCTTCCCAGAGATCCTCTCTGTCCCCCTGTCCTCTCCACGGGCCTTTTTCATGGTTGTGCCCTGCACCGACGAGCACCTGCAGAATGGATCGAGGAGTTGTGTTTCAAAATCGCTCTTAGTGGAATTTTCCAGGCCGCCTCCGCGGCTGGAGCCAGCCCCGTTGGCTCACGTCCCCTGCCTCAGCTCTGCTGCCTCTCCCCCGAGCTGCGATTTTATTGTTGTTGCCATTCACTGGGCTGATTATTTAGAAATGCACCCAGGCTGCATCCTTCCCTCCCACGCTCCCAGCCTTTTCCCTGGGGTTGGGAAAACTCTGGTGCGGGTGCCGGAGCAGTGAAGAGGGGAGGTCAGTGGGTGCGAGGCATAGGTCCTGCATGGAGCTCCGGGGAGCGAGGGGAAGCAGCTGATGGCTGGTTTTCCTCCGCCTGCCCGTGGGAAAGGAGTTGGTGTTTGAAAAGTGCATTTCCTGGAGCGTGATGCTGACCTTTTATTTTTTTAATTTTATTTTCCTTTTTCTCTTCTTCCCCCTGTCCCCCAGTGTGCTTGGCTACTCCCTGGCTCTGCGGGAAAAGTGGAGGAAATGGTGCTGTTCCCTCTGCTAGTGGGGCTGAGACCAGGGGTCATCCCGCTGCCATGTGGGTCCTGGGGAGCAGTAGGAGTCCCTTGGGGCTCTGAGCTGCACCCGTGATGCTCTGCATGGTTTCCCTGCACTGAATCTGACACCATCATCCCTGAGCCCTAATTAACCACTTCATCAAGCAAGATGAGCGGAGAGTGTGTTTGGGCCCTGCTGGGTGCTGGGGCAGTTGGGGTCACTGGCTTTAGCCCAGCACACAGGGATCACCAGTGTGATCTACCAGCCCCTGACAGCTCAGAGAAACACATTCTCCTGTGATGACTTGCTTGCTCCTTTCTTCCCTCCTGGGGTCTCAGAGCCCCTTGCTTCTGCCCCAGGCTGTGGGCAGTGGTGGTTCATGGTGCTGGAATCTGGAAAGGAGTTTTGGGGGAGATGTCCCCTTTTAGGAAGGCTCTGTGCTGGCAGTAGGAGCTCAGCGGTGATTTGTTGGGAGTTCCCTGTGCCACCTCTTCTGAGGTTTTTCCTGCCACCTCGGTGCTCCCTCTGTCTTGGAGGTTCATAAAACCAGGCTTTTTCTGCTGCTGTGGTTGAAGACACGTTAGGCTGTGGGAGCAGGGGTGCAGCTGAATGCAGTCGTTGTGGTGCTGGGGGATTCGTCCCTTTCCCACCATGATGCTGACAGGAGGTTCCAGTCTTCTTGAGCTCTGTGGGGCTGAACCGGCTGGGCTGCTTGCAGGATGCTTGTGCCCCTCACACCCACTGCCAGGGGATGCTGTCCTCAAGCCTAAGACTCGAGGTGCTTGGGAAGGCCAATGCAGTGATCCAGCCACTAGCCACAAACTCGCCTTGCTATTTTGCTTGGCTCGGGGCCAGTGCTGTAGGGTGTATCTGCTCCAGCTCAAAACTGACCATGCTGGTCCAGGAGTTGGATGCAGGTGAGTGCTGAAGCTGCCATCTCCACTGGGCAGACCCTGCCTCTGCAGCACATGGCCTCAGGGAGATCTCTTGGATCAGCCCTGGAGCATCTCCTGCTGGTTTCCCTCTTAGCTGGTACCTCCTCACCCACCTCCCACCCTGTGCTTGCCCCACAGGGGTGCTGTCCCGGGAGAAGCCTCCAGAAGATAGCGCCATCCCTGCCTGCAAGCAGACCTCCAGCGACAGCCACTATGAGAAGAGCTCACCGGAGCCCAGTTCTCCCCGCAGTCCCACCGTCCTCTCGCCCGAGGTGGTCAGCACCATTGCGGCCAACCCTGGAGGGAGGCCCAAAGAGGTGTGCTGGGGCTCAGTGGGGTGCTAGGGTGGCTGGTGGGATGCAGCTGCCTCCAGGGAGTGAGAAGGCTTGGAGCAGGGTATGGGAGTGTGGCATGCTGTAGCATCCCAGAGGGTTGGGGTCAATTAAGCTCTTGTTGGTGGTGATGGATAGCAGGGAGGAGGTGAAAACCTTCGCTTTGCTCTCTTTGCTTCTTCCTTGGGGTGTCCTGGAGGTTTATACCCATTGTAGGAATGGGACTGACCCTTTCTCCTGGTCTTCCTCAGCCTCATCTCCACAGCTACAAGGAAGCCTTCGAAGAGATGGAGGGTGCCTCCCCCACCAGCCCACCCTCTGGCGGCGGTGAGATTTCTCCCCCAACCCCAGCCTTCCCCGTCTCACCACAAACCCCTTACTCCGACCCCTGTAAGTGTTGCGGCTCCGGGAGGTAGAGGGGCTCAGTGGGTTGCTCTTGACAAGCCAGAAATTTGCCAAGTGTCAGACAGCTCTGGGCTCCAGACACCCACCACCACATTAATCACTCCTTCTCTCCATCTTCCTCTCTCCTCTGCGTTCCACCACTCCACACTGCCATCAACATCCCACTGCCATCAGAAAGCACCCTATGCTTGGCATCTTCCTTTTTGCTTTTTCCTACTCTCCACTCACTGGGTGTTTCTTGGATGGGATCCCAAGACAGGATAAGGGGAGAGGCAGGGTCTGAAAGACACCATGCTTCCACCCTGTCCCAGTCCTGCACCTCCCCATCTTTCCTACCTGCATGGCAAGGCAGGCCATGAAGCTGCTGTAGCAGTAGAGTGGGGAGGAGGCAGGAGGGACTTGAAGATCAGGAGGAATCTTGGGGCAGACCCTTGCATGCTGTGCCTCTTCTTGCTCACTCTTTCCAGGGCAGAACGGGGAAAAGGCTGGGAGATGCCAGGCCTGTGCATGCAGCCTGTGTCCACTCTTCTGGCGTGTCATGCCTCCTTTCTGACTAACCCTGACTGTGCAGTCATGGTGGGTTTGTGTGGACCGGGTTTGTATGACCAGTTTGAGCAATGAACCCAAATGAGCAGCCTCATGTCAGCACAGCTCAGCTTGGGCTGGACCAGTGCAGGGAGCAGCCAATCAACTGGGAAACCCATCAAAAAGATGTCATCCCCCTGCTCTACCTCCCCAAACCCACTTCTGTAGGCTGGATGCTAAGGAATGCTCTATGGCTGGGGTTGCTCAGGCTGGGTACAGCCCCTCTGATGCCATGTCCTGGTTGCAGTGGGGGCCAGCTGCCCCTGTAGCTCATGCTGCTGCTGTTCCTCCTCTGCAACTCACTGGCAACTGAGCCCTGTCTTGTGGGATGCAGTGACTGGAGTGTGGGAGCATCCCCAGGGCATTTGGCAGCTTGGAAATAGCCCCGTTGTTCTGGGGGACCCGGAGAGCGTGTGGCCCTGGGGCAGCAGCTCCTTGGCAGTGGAACAGTCGCTTGTTTTGGGGGATGAGTCACTTGCAGAGGTGATGGAGGGGAAAGCCTGGCTGGAGAGGTGGCCTGGAGGCAGTGCTTCTCATCCAAATGCCAGCTGGCGAGGCCTGGAAAGTTTGAAGCTGCAGCTTACAGGCTTCGCCAAAGTGTCCCCCCAGAGGGGATGCAGGAGCAATTCCTCTCCATGGGGAGATGATGGTCCCTGGGGATTTCCTGGCCCTGGGAGGACCCTGCTGCTTACTTCTCAGCCAACAGAGGTGCAAGCTGACTTTGCACCTTGTGGCTGATCAGATTTGGGGAAATCGAACAACCGCTGGGGAAGGCGCTGCCCTCTTGGTTTCCCAGGGACTTGGCTGCTCGGCTGCTCCAGACCCAGGCTGCCTGGGAGAACTGGCCTTCGGGCAAGAGTCTGGCTTTCCTCTGGAGCTCCTACCACCCTCTGCCTCCTGGCCTCGCTTCAGGTCCCATGCTCTTGCACCAGTCAGGGACGTTCAAATGCTGATGGAGGGACGTGCCCTCTGGTCCCTTTTGCTGGAGATGAGACCTGGAGGTCTCCCCCAGGGAGATGCAGTATCAGGGAGATGGGTCAAACCCAGTGGGCAGGAGGGGAGAGGCGATGCAGTCATCATAGGGGAGTCTGTCCTGCCATGTGAAACCCTGCTGCTCCACGTTGCTGGTGCATCCATACTATAGCTATACATACATATGCAGCTCCTCCCGGTATGTATGTATGGGCACAGGGGTGCAGACCTCTTGTGTACATTGCCACCCCTCAGGGATCTTGCTTTGTGTGAACATACTCACCCACTCGTTGAGCTGATCTGGAGGGCGGGGGGAATTTTGGCAGTCCTGCTGCCCCTTTCATGGGAGTGATGAGCTGCTCTGGGACAGCCTGGTCCCAGCTCAGCCAGACATAGGGGTTGGCAGAGAGGGTTTAAGATCTGGGAGCGCTGGGTTGGGTATGCAGCTCTTGCACAGGGCAATGAAAGAGGTGTCATGCCTATAGGGAGACCATTCCCTTGTTGGCATGCTGTTGGGAGGTGGGTCATCCTGGTGGGAATTTCCCCCTTTCTCTGTCCTGCCAGCCATGCGATGGGGCAGACTGCTTGTTCCTGGGCACCTTCCGCCCTGTACACATCCCCAAATGGAGAGCGGGGTCAATGCTTTTCCCCGGGATGGTGCTTTGCACAAAGGCATCTCCTTTTCCCAGCAGCCCCTGATTGCAGCTGATGGGTGGGATGAGTCACCAGGCTCTGAACCCTTAGGCAGCGACAGCTCCAGCTTTTCTGAAGCTTCACCTCCCACCCTTCCGTTGACACTCTTGTTTCCCCCTGTGATGACAGTGCGTTCTCCCCCTGGCCTGGCCAAGACTCCACTCTCAGCACTGGGGCTGAAACCCCACAATCCGGCCGAGATCCTGCTGCACCCAGTGGGAGGTGAGTGTGGGCACAGGGGCTGCAGACATTTTTGGGTTGGGTGTCTGTGAGGATATCCCTGGAAGTGTCATCTGGCTGGAGAAGGCACTCTGCCTCCCTTTGGGGTCAGGTGGTCTTGGGGTCCTTGACATCTCCTGTGAGTACTCTGGGACTGTGTGAGGGTGGGGAGGGTAGCCCTGGGTAGCTCAGCCCAGCAGGGTCTCTGGTAGTAGAGGCTGGAAAACCCTAGGGTTCTGCCTCCTCCCCAGCCCCGTGCTCCTCCCTCCGTCCTTCCCTTCTCCTTCCCAGCACAGCTGGAGAGGATTTGCTGTCCAGAAGCTGAGCCTGTCAGCCCGAACAGTATCCAGATCCCTCTCCATCCCAGAGAGCAGTCTCTGGGTGAAAAGGCTCTGCTGTCCTGGGGCTTGCAGCCTGCCAAGCTGGACTTCGCTACTCCCCAGCAACCAGGGCCCCTTCCTGAGCCATCTCAGGGTTGAGAGTAACCACCTCAAAACCCAGCTGAGCCTGGGGGCATGGCTTGGCTGACTCCACCCAGCAAGACCCTTCTCATTCTGCTCCCAAGGGTGAACTGAGGCTTTTTTGATGCTTGCTGGGTTTCCTGGAGCAGCCCTTCATTGTGGGTCCCCACTATTACCTTTTCCCCATCTGAAACCAGCCTCTTGGGGTTTGGACTTCATCTCTGGATGCCCAGGTGGACTCAGGGGGTGTCTGAGGCTGGGGGCCTGGTTTGGGGTACAGTGTCAGGGTGGTGTGGGGCTCTTCTTTGCGCTCTGTGTGCCTCTGCCTGAGTAAGGCAAAGCTGCTTAACCTGAATTTCTCTTTCTTTCTGTCTTATACCTCCCCTCTTCTCCTCGCTTCCATCACTCCCTTGCCCCTCCATCTCTCAGAGCTAGAAGGAGAGGTGGGTGGTGGCTCTGAAGAAGGTAAGAAAGGCTTTTCTTTCTCTGTTGCTCTTTTTCTGTGCTCATCCCCACTATCGGGACCGCTGCTCAGAGCAGGCTCTGTCTGTCTCTGCCAGCAGACTTCCCTTGCACTGGCCCCTAGGGATGGAGGAGTCTGAGTCTTGCCAGTACTGCTCCCTTTTGAGGAAGGGAACCTTGTATTGTGGTTGGGTCTCCCAATGTCCACGCTGGAGCTGGAGGTCTGTCATGTTGGGTGACGATTGTCCATGGGGGCTGAGAGCTCTTTGTCGGTGCGTGGCATCCTAACCAGTGGCACGCCGGGGATGCTGGCTCATTGCAGTCAGCTTTGGATGAGCCTGGCGGTGGGCTGGGAGCAGCAGCCCCAGTTTTGGGCTCCTGCTCTCCCCTTCTGGCTTCGCTGCTGCCGTTCAGAGTGAAAATAAACCAAAGTGCAGCACAAAAGGTCACCAGGCACAGAGGCCAGCAGCATGCTGCTGGCTCAGCCAGCCCAGCGGCAGCACAGCGTCTGCAGCCAGTGAGCATTTCCACCGGCTGGGAAGCTGCCCATCTTCCACCCACAACTCCCATCCCTGGGCTGTGCCTCTCCTGGGATGCTGAGGACTGGGCTGAGATGGGATGATGGCTGAGAGTTGGCTCTGCCAGAGGTGAAGGCACTTCAGACTCCATGGCAGCACATTTTCTGGGGGTTGAAGGCTTCATGAGGGGCTTGTGATTTCCCAGAGTGCTGCCTGCTGTTTAACAGTTGTTGGGTGGTTTTGCTTTCTTCTTTAATGAAACTTTGGGCCCTTGGGGCTGGGATGGAGAACTATGTATTCAAGATGGGGTTTGGGAGAGGATGTCTCTTCTTGGTCAGCTTGCGATACTTCTCATGGCCCTGGAAACTGTCAGCATTTCTCCCGCTGAGTTCCTCAAAACGCACACAATGCAAACCTGAATGTTGTGTAATACCAGAGGAAGTATTTGCTTGAAGAAAACATTCTGTTTCTAGAGCTGATTTATCAGCAATGGCTTCTTGGGTACATTAAGGGGTGTCCAGTGACCCTGCACTGACTAGGCTGAGTGGCCGCTACCAGTCTCTTGCCCTCCCTTTGTCCCTCTTCCTTTTGGATAATGTAATGGTTTGGAGAGAGAGGTGTTGAATCTGCAGTCCTGAGCAGGGATAGGTGTTTTGGCTTAACAAAGCTTTGGCATAACATCTTCTGCACCCAGTCACGCACTCCGCAAGGATCCCTGCCCCACTGGGCTCTGCCCAGCTACCCCTGGAACCAGGATATGCTCTGGCAGTTTGGGAGCTCAGGGCTTTGCTTCAGCTGCGGAGGAGGCTTTAAAACAGTCCAGCACAGTTACAGCACTGGGAGTTTCTGACAGGAGTTCAACACTGCTTGAATTTGGGATTCCCGAATGACTGCGCACCCCCCAGTTACTCACAGCCTCTCTGTTTTCCCGCTGTCTTCCTTGTCTCCATCTCTGGAGCCTCTTCCAAGAAAACACCAGAAAGCAAGATTGGATTTTACCAACCTAAAAAAATCCTGTCTGAAACTTCCTATTTTTTTTATTTTTATATTTTTTTAAATGACTCGAAGCCTCATGCCCACATTCACACATCTTGCTGTGGCACACATACACTGTCCCCCAACCCAGAGCCCCCAGCTCCTGCCTTGTATCAGCTCCCACCTTTGCAGGAGGGGCTGGCATTTTTGGACCTTTAGTCTTAACCTCTTGCAGTCTGACTCATATGTACTGTCTGGCTAATTTTAGTCTGGGGTGGGGAGTTGGGGAGGAAAAGTGAGTAGCTGTGAAATTAATTTAATTACCTAAGCAGCGATGAGTATCTCACAGCTGCCCTGGGTGTCCCCCTAGGCAGTGCCTCCTCCCTGTCACTGGAAGCTACGTGTCCTGCCATAGATGCTGGTACCCAGCCCCTGTTGAGCTCCTTGGTCTGGTTTTGGCTCAGATCCTTCCTTGGTGTTCAAACAGGGCTGGGCAGAGAGATCAGCCCAAGAGATGGAAGACTCCTCCCCTGTCTGCTGGCAGCGGGGACACGGAGGCACTGTAGGGGAAGGAGGGAGACCCGTGACAGTCTATTTTCTTGCAACACTCTGGCGCAGCATTGACATGGAGCTGTGCATTGGCATTGCTGGCTGCAAGTGAGCTGGCTTGCCAACAGTCTTAACCAGAGCCCGACTGTTATGAATAATAATAATAATAATAATAATAATAATAATAATAATAATAGTCATGCTAATTACTACTATGGAGCCACCTTGGCCACAGCCAGCCTGGAGCCACAGACCTGCAAGGATGCCCTGCCCATAGCATTGACACTAGCAGGTCTCGCTTAGGGCACTGTGCCCCAGCACAGAGGTAGTTGGTGGCATGTGTCAGCCAAGGTGTGACATGGCTATGAGGCACTGAGGAATAGGGCTAAAGCTGCAGTCCTTTCCTCTGGTATGGCTTTTTGGAGAGTAACTGAGGGTTATCGTAGTGACGCGGAACAGCCTGGATGGAGCTGGAGTTACAGAGGGAAAAGGAGGAGGGAGAGCTGGGTCTGGCAGCTGCTGTGGCTGGTGACGGCCAGCCCAACCCTCTGCTCCTGGCACGGGTCAGCTCGGTGGCTCCAAAGGAAAATTGCTTTTCTTGGTCATGCTCATGGGCTCTGGTTTCAAGCTGGCCTGGGAGTCAAAGTGTTGGATGCTGCAGTGGAAATAGCTGCTCTAATGGGGCTGCTCTCTGATATGCTGCTGGGGAAGGCTGGCAGAGGTGGGCTGTGTGGGGCAGGGACAATTGGGCACCACTGTCAGTCCCATTTGAGTCAGCGTGGGCTGGATACAGTCATTGGCTCTATTTTTGGGATCTGAAGATGAGCAAGGAGCACTACGTGTTCTGTGTGGCATCCTGGGCGGGGAGCGAGACTGACTCAGAGCAGGGTGGAGGGGCCGTGGTGCGGGAAAGGAACCATGGTCCCATGTGCTTCAGTCCCCTCAGTGAAAGGGGTGGGCGTGACCCTTCTTCCTATGCCTTGGCCAAGGTTTTCTGCAACCCCTGGAGCAACCTAAAGGCCCAGATCAGCCAGACATGGCTTTGCACAATCCCTGGGGTGGGAGAAAAGGAATGGAAGAAATGTTCAGCTGGAGGACCTTAGCTCGAGTGCTTTCACTGGCTGAAACAAGTGTGCTTGAAAGGGCTTGGACCCCTTCCCACAGGAGCTGCCGGCTTATTCATTTCCCCTTCTCTTTTGCTGCAGAGCCCAGGAGCTACGTCGAGTCGGTGGCCCGCACAGCCACGACAGGCAGGGGAGGGAGCCTGCCCACCACCCAGCCCGCAGGCTCAGAGGTGCCTGCCAGGAATGGCACCTTCAACAACTCCTTCAGTGCCCCCAGCCCTGTCTCCACCAGCAGCCCCATTCACAGTGTGGACGGGTAAGGCAGTGGGTGCAGGTCCTGGGACTGGTGAGGCTGGTGCCAAACCCTGCCTGGTGCACAGGCTTGCTCCCACTTTGAAACTCCCTTTGCAAGGACCTCTGTCCCCCACACAGGTGTTAGGGGTTCTATCTAACCATGTGGCTCACTGCCCTGAGGACGCAAAACTGGGTCATTCGTGGTCACTGGTTCTCAACAGCATCTCACTGGGAACGTGGCCTTCGGAGCAAGAGGATGGATTTGGTTGGTGCTAACCCTTAGCTCTGGGTTGAGCTGAGCATTGGTGCCTTGTGTTGTGATGGAGCCATAGTCCCAGTCCCCAGTCCGTCCTGCCCATGAGGTTCCCTGCACCAGCTCACTCGGCGAGGCTAGCAGGGAGGAATGAAACAGGTGTTATGCTGGGAGAGGATCTGGAAAAAGGCCCTGTTTCCCAGAAAATCATATTTTGAGAGAGAACTGGGATGCGTGGGGAAACTAAAGCTGCTTCCAGTTACTTTCATGCAGCTGACAGGACTGATCCCACGGGGGAGCTTATGCCTCTGAGTAACTGAGCAGCTCTCCGGCGCCATGCCTCAGTTTCCCTGTGCACCACTCACAGGAAGGTGCCAGCCAGCAGTAGGAATGGGGAATGGAGCTGAATCCTCCTCTTTTCATCTCTCCTCAGGGCCTCTCTTCGCAGCTACCCGTCGGAGGGCAGCCAGCATGGCACGGTTACACCTCCCCATGCCTCGGCTGAGCATGTTTACCGATCACCTGTCAGCTCACAGATGCCCTCTGCTCACAGCAGCTACCAAAACTCATCTCCATCTTCCTTTGCAATGGTCCAAAGTGGGGTCCCAGGCTCAGTGTACCCCGATGGCCGAGCTGGCCTCCAGCCGGAACCCCAGGCTCGGCCACAGCCACAGGTCAATGTGGTGGGGGTCCATGTCCTGCCGGGGAGCCCTCGCACCCTGCACCGGACAGTGGCTACCAACACGCCACCCAGCCCTAGCTTTGGGCGAAGAGCCATCAATCCCAGCATGAGCAGCACTCCTGGCAGCCCTGGGCTGAGCAGGCATGCCATGGCGGCCCAAGGCAACCTCGTGGCCCCACCAGGGAGTCCCAGCCTGGCCAGGCATCAAGCTGCGGCGGCTGTACCCCCCAGCAGCCCACTGTATGGCTATCCCAGCCCAGAGGAGAGGCACCTGACGCTGTCCCGGCAGAGCAGCTCCTCTGGCTATCAGCCTCCCTCCACGCCATCCTTCCCCGTCTCGCCGGCGTACTACCCTGGCACAAGCACGCCACACTCTTCCTCCCCTGACTCAGCTGCCTACCGCCAGGGCAGCCCCACGCCACAGCCCATGCTGCCTGAGAAGCGACGGATGTCGACTGGGGATCGCTCCAACAGCCTCCCCAACTATGCCACCATCAATGGCAAGGTGTCCTCACCCCTCTCCAGTGGCATGTCCAGCCCCAGTGGAGGAAGTTCTGTCGCCTTCTCCCACACTCTGCCGGACTTCTCCAAGTTATCCATGCCAGGTAAGGGATGTCCTTGGAGGTCCCCATGTCCCTCACCCTCATCCATGGCTTTCCCCTCCTGCTCCCTGGCTGCCGGCGGGCGGGGAAGCAGCTGTGTCCTGATTTACCCCTCCTGCCCATTTGCAAACCAACAGCACCGCTGAGACTTGGGCCATTTCCTGTGCTTTCTGGCAAATCCAAACAGGAAAAACACCGACCCAGCATCACTGGCGTAAATGGCGCCCAGAGTTGTGTACAGGGAGATCAAAGTGCCTGGAGGCAGCTTTTCTCTGCCGTGGGGATGTGCTGACCTCCTGCCCCTGTTCCCGGAGGGCTTTACCCTGTCGAGACCCCCCTGGAGCACTGCCTCCTGGTTTCAAATGCTGTGCTTTGCTCTGGGTGCCGCTGTGCCTGGAACGCCTTTGCTGGCTCCCGTTATGAGACACCTCAGTGACGCCAAGATCAGGCCGATAGGACAAGGGGAATAAAGCCACGGGGCAGCGGTGGCTCTGGCTGCCAGGCTGGTTTCACTGCAGAGCGGGCAGCCCTTTGTGGGCACGCTGGCGCCCACCCCAGCCCCACGAGTCGCTGTGGTGGGAGACCTTTCCCAGTGGAGAAGCATGAGCAATTAAAATCCACAACAATTAGAGAGCAGGCTGGGGAGGAGAGCGAGGCCCCCACCTCTCCAAAGGCGACCAGATTGCAGAAGGCTGATAACACATCTCCAGCAGAGATGCTATCTGGCCCGCCGGGTTCTTTGCTTGGTTGTTTTTGGAAAGCAGGTGGTTGAAAACATCCAAGCAAAGCTGTGGCTTTACAGACCAGTTCCCACTGGGGCCGCACCACCACTGGGCACCAAGTAAGGTCAGGCTGGGCTGTGGCTGTGGCTTCATTTCTGAGGGTAGCTTGACTTGTGCAGCTTCTCTGCATGGAGCAAAGACAAGGGAAGGAGTTTATTTTTATGATGCATGAGTCAAATCTTAACTATTATAGAGCAGTACAGGTCCTCTGAAATCAGAGGATCTCCCCACTACCTTCTGATCATACCTCTTCCCTTCAATAGCTTTCATTTCCTCTGGCTCTCTTCCTTTTAAATGATAAATTCCCATTTTGTCTCTGACTCTGTTGCAAAGAGGCTCATCCTATGTTCAAGCCTTTGAGGACCCTTGTGCTTGATTTCATTAGCTGTAAATGCCCAACAGTCTCATAAGCTCCAGGTGATGATTAGCCTGCCTGGATATGGAAGATTGGGTTAAGATTAAGGCAATGTTTTGGGGCTGAGAGGAAGTAGAGGTATTAATACTCCCAAACATCAGCTTATTGTGCTGCACTGCAGGCAGGAGTTGCTAAAAACACATGCAGAGTTTTAGATAAAGCATCTTTTGATTTTTTTTCTTGTCTTCTCTTCCTTTCCTTGCAGACATCAGCCCCGAGACTCGTGCCAATGTCAAGTTTGTGCAGGACACTTCCAAGTACTGGTACAAACCAGAGATCTCCAGGGAGCAGGGTGGGTAGATGGCACAAGGTGAGGGATACGGTCAAGTGAACCATGCTTGGGAGTTGTGGTAGATCTGAGATCACAGGGGATTGTGATAGAAGTGCAAGTGGATTGTGGATGCTCAGAGCATGGCAGAGAGGGGCTGAAGCCTGCAGCTCAGCTTTGCACAATGTGGGCTCCTTAAACTTTTCCCTTTGTGGAAGAGCATCAGTCACCAACAGTGTGCAGTGGATCTATGTAGTTGATCTTGAGTTGAGATTGCTCAGAGGGGTCTTGGGGACATTTCTTAAATGAAAGGAGAACAAGAAAGGGGCAAGATGCCTTTTAGAGGCAAGATTCCAGCATTTGGCCCCTGGTCCCCTTCCTGCTCTCCATAGCCTTCTTGTTTGGAGCTTGGGCTGGGTGGGAATAGATGCTCTAAAATGGCTATGGAAGGGCATCGGAGCAGGGGAAATGAGACCCTGCCTGGCCACAGACCTACTTGAGAACCCCATCCAGATGTGCAGGGGGGCTGTAACATTGCAGTGCCTATCTGCAAGGCCGGGACACCATGTTCTGACATCCACCAGCTGGTTTCAGAGAGCACATTGGCTCTGGCTGTGCTGGCTCTGAGATGTGCCATTCTGTCCTGCAGCCATCGCACTGCTGAAGGACAGGGAGCCGGGGGCTTTCATCATCCGAGACAGCCATTCCTTCCGGGGAGCTTATGGCCTCGCCATGAAAGTTGCTTCTCCACCTCCCACGGTCATGCAGCAGAACAAGAAAGGTATTGTATGCCCTTCTCCATCCCACGCCAAGATGCCTTCCATAGTTTGGCTGGGGTGAGCAGGCAGCTGGGTCTGCTGAGCCAGACATGCCCCTGGGTATGTGCTGATGTGGCAGGATCCCCCTGTTCCAGCCCTTCACTCCCAGACAACAGGGAAGCACCACACATCCTCTGCCCTGAGCTGCAGAGGGCTCAGGGGCATCCGCATCTTGGACTTTGGCATGGCGAAACTGGCACAGCCTCCTGGGCCTACCAACACCATGGGAGAACCTGGTTTGACCCTGTATAAAGGGTTGGATTGGAGGAGGGCGTGCAGAGTGGCTGGGACCCCTCCCTTGAGCTGAAGCACTGGTTTTCCTGTGAGAACATCCCATCTCTTCCCAGGAGACATCACCAACGAGCTGGTGAGGCACTTTCTCATCGAGACCAGCCCGCGGGGTGTGAAACTAAAAGGATGCCCCAACGAGCCAAATTTTGGTGAGTACCCCCAGTGTGCTTCCCACATGTGAGGTTGGGTTGGGGGAGCCTTGCTTTTGCTGGATTGTCAAAGCAGACTATCTGGGAGAGCCCTCACCTCTGTTACTCCCTCTTGTTCCTACATAACTGTGTCCTGTGGGCATTTGGAGCCTCTGGGGTCATGCACACTCATGAGTGTGCACAAATGTGTGAATATGCACAGGCACACACCTTCCTGCACAGATGTGTAGGACAAATGATGCTGCTGGGCCAGGTGGAGGGCAGGGGCTCCCCCTGTTCCAGTTATCCCAAGGCCAATGTGCTCTGAGGTGCTGCATGAAGGCCTCTGCCCTATTTGTTGTTCCTGAGGTGGCCCTGGCATCTCTGCACCCTTTCTGAGCCCTCTATGGGCACGTTGGTTTCAGCAAGAGGAAATGCTGTGTGTGGCATTAGGACCACAGTGAAGAAATGTATCAAAAAGCCTGTTTCCATTCACCCAGAGCAGCAACGACCTAACACCAGAGAAATCCATGTCCCCAACCCTGCACTGACCATCTCCCTTCTCTGTCCAGGCTGCCTCTCGGCTCTGGTGTACCAGCACTCCATCATGCCCTTGGCCCTGCCCTGCAAGCTGGTCATTCCTGACAGAGGTAAGAACCAGGGCCAGATGGGAGTGGTAGGACAGCCTTGCCCCCCCCTACTGTGTGGAATGGGTTCCCACGCTCAGGCTGTATTCCCCCAGTGGGACCAGCCCTGGGGATGTACTCCTCTTATATCCATCCCGGGGACTGTACCCCCTTGCTGTTTCCATTGTCCTTCTGCTCAGACAACTTGGAGCCAGCCTGGGCTTTACCCCTTTTTCTCAGTCCCACATCTACAGTGGGATTTGATGCTCAACAGGGAATAGTGCATTCGCCCCGACAGCCTGCAGGGACAGGGTAGGTTTTCAAGCAGAGAGCAGCAATAACACCCTGTCTCTTTTAGATCCCATAGAGGAAAAGAAGGACACCACATCAGCCACCAACTCAGCTACTGACCTCCTCAAACAGGGTGCAGGTGAGTAGAGAGGGCTGCTGCAGGGCCATTGTGGCTCAGAACAATGTCTGACCCCATGCCTGCTGTCTGTCCTTCCAGCCTGCAACGTCCTGTTCATCAATTCGGTGGAGATGGAGTCGCTGACAGGCCCCCAGGCCATCGCGAAGGCTGTTGGCGAGACGCTGGTGGCTGACCCCACACCAACTGCTACCATTGTCCACTTCAAAGTCTCTGCACAAGGCATCACCTTAACTGACAACCAGAGGAAGTAAGACCCCCTGTGGCCATGTCCCTGGGACCCCAAAGCCAGTGGGGCTGTGATCCAGGCAGCATGTTAATGAAGGATGTGCCTGGGATAGCACGAGCCTGGTCTGGGGCAGGACTGTGCTTTTCCTTGACTTTTGAATCATCCTAGGAGAGACCTCTGGGAGTGTCGCCCACACCAGTGGGGCTGGACTGTGGTGGGGCAGAGGTGGGCGTACCTTGACCCTGACGCTCCCTGCCTTGTGTTTCAGATTGTTCTTCCGACGACACTATCCCCTCAACACTGTCACCTTCTGTGACCTGGACCCCCAGGAACGAAAGTGAGTGTCCTAACATGGGGGGAACACATGTCCCCTGCCCCACTCCCTCCCCCCGAGGCTCCTGGACTGCTTGGAGCAGGGTCTTTGCTTGCTCTGTCCTCCTTGCTCCTGTGGAGGGCAGAGATGGAGGATCCCCTTGGATACTGTGGGCAATACCAGCTTCTCCTGGTGACTTCTTGGTGTCTCCAAGCACCTTCATGCTAGGGTAGAGGTGTATCAGGTTTTTTTCCATAGAGCCAAGCCTGTGCAAAGCCAGTGGCCCCCATCGTGCTCCTGTCTCTTTGTGGGGTGAGACATCCCTCACACCTCCTCTTCTCCTTGCAGGTGGACTAAAACTGATGGCAGCGGTCCAGCCAAGTAAGTACTTTCTGTTCGTGATTCCTCCCAGCTGCTGTCAGAGTGCACTGACTGGGAGATGCCCTATACAGGGCAGTGGGAGATGAGCCCAGCTCTTCACTACAGGAATATTTCACCCAAGCATGAGACCGTGGTCCTGGGGTCTCAGGAAGCATCTTTCACGCCCAAATTCTTGGTCAGAGCAGGCATAGGCCTTACTGAACTGGCCTTACTGGAAACTCTCCCTGTAGCATCAGCAGGAGGCAGCTCATGGAGCAGAGCTGGGGGTTACGCTAATGGTGTGTGAGCCCCCAGCCAGCTCTTCCTTTTCCTCTTGACCTCCCTGTCCTGACCCATGGAAACGCAAAGCTGCCGGCTAAGCCCATTTCCAGGGGCGAATTCCCACTAATTTTAGCAATTGTGTTAGCACAGGGTTTTTTATTAGGATGTCCAGCTGCTGGGATATTTTCCCTCTCCAATTAGAAATGCCATGGCCTGGGCCTGTCTCACATTCTGTTCCCCCATATTTATAACTTGAGTTTGCACGTTCTAATTAAAAAGAAATGGGGGACATTTTATTTATCAGAGAAGAGACAGACAGAAATAACCGCATGGTCTCACCCAGCTCCCTGTGTCCCTGCATGGCCTTCCCATTGTTATGAGATCTCTCGTATGGGGTCTACCCCCGTGGCCAGCCCATCACTTCTCCATGGTTTCAAGGGTCATCATCTAAACTGAGAGGTGCTGCGGTCATCTGGAAGGTCCTTTCCCTGCGACTATCTAGATAAAGATGGCAAGGATGGTCAGAGAAATGGAGGTTTAGTCAAGAGATTATGGAAATACTGTGCTGGCTCTGAAAGAAAGTGCAGCAAAGGGAAGAGTAGACTCATCTTCACGCAGGCTGGTTATGATGTTTCCCTCTGCATTATGCGAGGTGGATGTTAAAGAGGGGGAGGTGAACAAGACCATGCTGGAAGAGGATGGTGGTGTTCCTTGGGTGAGCAATCCCGTCAGACATCACTGAGCCTCTCATCTTCTCCACACTCAGGCTCTTCGGCTTCGTGGCTAGGAAGCAAGGCAGTACCACAGACAACGTCTGCCACCTCTTTGCTGAGCTGGACCCAGACCAACCGGCGGCAGCCATTGTCAACTTTGTCTCCAGGGTCATGCTTGGCTCTGGCCAGAAAAGATGAGCTGGCATGTGCGGGTGATTCTTGAATTTTGGAGAAGGACTTGGAGCTGATCCGAGAAGGAGTGTGAGGAAGTGCATTGTGGGAGAGGGAAGTGAATCGGGGGAGGGGGGGAAAGGGTTGGAATTTTGGAGGAAAACAGCAAACAACAAAAAACCCCAACAAAACCCCTAAAAACTCAACATAAGCCAAACACACATGTAGAGGAACCAAAACCACGCACCTACGTAAGACAGCCACAAAGTCACGCTAGACAAGATGCATGTCCCATCACAGGGAAGGTGACCAAAGTGAAGGTGGCAGCGAGAGGCATGTTCCCAGCTTTTGGCATCACAGGCCTGAGCAGTGATGTTGACTTGGGACCCAACGTGAGACCATGACTGGTGTTTTCTATCTGGGAAAAAAGGAACAACCAGCAAAACCCATGGAAGAAACTCTGTCCCAGCAGCTCAATTGGTGAATGTCTGATGTATGTTTGAAATGACCCATAGGAGATAATAACATGGACTGGGTCTGCAGGACACCGAAGGAGATGCCCTTGGAAACCTTCCCTTGCCCAGCTGCAGCAGAGGGTCCTCAGTGGCCCCTGCGCTTCTCCCGAAACCTGCCAGCTGCCTGGCACCTCGCTGGGGGCATGGGAGGGCTTGGTGCTGAGCCCTCCCATCCCCAGGTTGTTTGGCCATGGGTTGACCTCTGTTGCTGACCTAGAGCCCAGCTCTGGTCCCAGGTGAGCTGCTGTGAGTCCACCCGGAGAGGGAAGTGACGGCATTTCTCTGCCTTCCCGGGGGTTCTTGTTTCCCCATCCCACACCTGGGGAAGGCAGATGCTCCCCAGGAACTTCCCGAGAAGATGCAGAAAGTCGCCTCCTCTCCTGTCTTCCCCTTTTCCGTCCTGTCACTAGTCTTTCCTGGCAGTTTTCTCCTGCGGCCTATCACACATTCTCTTAGCAAGAAAAAAAGAAAGAGAAAGGAAACAAAAACATTGTAATAATAATAATTATAATAATAGTGGATGCCGGCACAGGTGGGTTTCCTGTGTGAAGCAGCAGACCTATGGCTACCCCTATTTTGCTCTTCGGAGATGTGCAAGCGGTTTTTAAATTGCATGGACATTCAAGTTGCATGAAAGGCGAATGACTACAAGTAACTCAGATGCTTTTTTATCCATTTATTTTGGAGGCCATGTTAAAAACAGAGGAAAAGAAGGAAGAAAATGGAAAAAAAAATGAAAAAGAAAAGGAAAGGCCCTGCAATCACTGGGCCACTTTGGCTCAGTTGAGGAGGTAACAGGTCCTCTGAAAGCCACCCTGCTCGGCACGTGTGTCTCCCCAAAACCAGATGGTTGAAGGCTTGTGCCCCCCGAGTGCACTGTAGTTCTGCAGTGGCTTCAGTGCCATTGGCTTTTCCCTTTGTTTTGGGAGGTGAGGCAGGCCAGCTGGGGCACAAGAGGGGTGAAGGGCCCCTGTGCTGCTGCAGTGGGAGGGAGGTGGTTGGGGTGCCGCAGGCGGAGGTCCCAGCCCTGCGGTGTCAGGGTGGGGGCAGAGGATGCTTCGGTCACACTTGCAGGTTCAGGTTGAGGGGAACAGGGGAACAGTCCTCGCTGAGTCCTCAGCTGCATATATCCCCCTGAGAGCCTTTTGGGAGAAGATTTCAGTGCAAAGTGACCCAGATAGTTTACTGGGGGCAAAAATTAGAAACATAGCACTTCAGCTCCCCAGAAAGCTTGCCTCCCTTGGATCACCTTTGTCTTGATAGTTATAATATATATACGAGCTATGCTGATGAAATACTGTAAGCTAACAAAATTTTAAGGAGGAAAAACGGTTAAATTTACACTCTGAAAATATTTATTTTTGCCATATTGCTTTCCACACATCATATCTCCCCCATTATATCCACCCCCTGCCCCCCTCCCCTGCCCTGGGGAAATACCTTCACGTCAAAAGAAAATCCAGAGCAAGGGAAAATACAGATGGGGGAAGAGGTCTGGGGGTCTCCCCATGTTGGGGTGACATGCGTGTGACCGGTGTGCGTGTGTGTGTGTGTGTGTGTGTGTAAATGGGGGACTGAGCAGTGTGGGTGCCTGGAGGGGGCTGGCGCAGCTGGAGGCTGGACTGAAGTGAGCATGTAAGGATGTGTAGTTGGGAGTTGGTTGAAAGATGGTGGCAGGATAGGGTGCTGGGGGGTGGTTATTCCCTTTCCCTGGCTCCCTGGCCACATGGATGTGGAGACCTTTTCATTTTTGATGTTTTAAAAAAGTGATTCCCTCCTTCTGCGAAATTCAAGTGAAATGAGAGAAGATCTCACCCATAATCTCCTCACCCCGCCGTTCAACAATTAGAGAAAACACTGTGTTTATAGATATGTAAAGATATATTTTTGAAAGCCTCTATTTTTCAGACTTGGTTTGCTCACTGCTAAGAAAAGAGATGATAATAATGTAATTTTATTTTAATCTGCTGCCTTGGAAACCGGTGCTTAAAACTCCCATTCCTCTTTTTCTCCCCATACAAATGAAGAAGATCTAAGCACCCCTGAGATGTCGTGTAGAAGCCGACCCCAGCAGATACCTGCCGATAGCATCTCACCTGCTTTGGGCCCTGAGCCGCTCACGGCTTCCTCACTAACCCACTAGCTGAAGGTTTATACCATATCCAAACTTCAAACACTAACAATCTTGTCCAATGATTATATTATTTTCTTAACACAGAGCTAATCACCTTCCAATGATGTAACTGGGTGTTTGTCAGCTCCCTTTAAAGGCACTTTTTTTTCCTTTTATCTCCTTTTTTTGTTACATTTTTAAGTGTAACTATCCTTTCTGTCCCTGGGAGAGACATTGGCTGGCACTGAGGATTGCCCAGGTCCTGGGGCTGGCAGGGACCCACTCTTGATATTTTTTCCTTACGAAAGGGACAGAAAAGACTGTTTGGGTTTTATTTCTTTGGTTTTTAAATGCAGTCATGGTATTTGAGATTCAAGCTTGCGCGAGTTGAGCCCAGCATATGTTTCATTGTAATCACACTGCCATTGTCAGCAGCTGGATGGTATCTTTCTCTCTTTCACACACACACACACAAACACATCCCTCCTTCCTGCACAAAGAACTGCATATATTCTTGCCAAAGATATCCTTAAAACGCACTTTTCCCTATATATTTTTTTGTGTGTGTAAATTTATTGTATGTGCCCTTTTTGTGTCAGTTTGTCCTTCAGAGAAGCCCCTTCCCACCCGTCCTCCCTTTGCTGTCGATGTTGCTGTCTGTAGGGAAAAGCTCCCTGGGAAAGGTCATTTGCTGCCTATCTCAATGAGTAGGGTTTGTAACATGCAAATTGTGGGGTTCAAAGATGGGATTCCCATTCAAGGAGGCTGCCTTCTCCCTAGGAGCCCTTTTGGGGGATGACTTGTGTCATTATTTAGGGATGGGATGCATCTATCTTATAGTCTTTGCCAGTGGAGATGGAGGGCTTATGGGTTTAAGCAGAGAAATTGAGCAAAGTTTGGGGTTGCTCTGGATGCAACATTGCTGGCTGCCCCTGGTTAAACCACACATACATAGAAAACAAGCTAGGTAGGGAAAAAAAACCCAACCCAGCCTCCGGGCATTGATTTTCCAATGAGCTCAACCGCCTGAACCGAAGCGCAAAGTAAATCCCCACCCAGCAGGTCCGGCGGGTGAAGAAACCAGTTGCCCCAAAAACCCCAGACAGCAACATCAACAAAAGGCAACCCTTCCCGTTGGAGCAGGCAGGAGGATCAGACAGCAAAGGAGCCCGCAGGGGCTTGTTTCATTTCGTTCGTTTGTTTTGCAAATTGCGAGGTTGGTTTGGGGTTACTCTTGTTTTTTTTCTTTTCCTTAAAAAGGAAAAAAAGAAAAAAAGAAAAAAAGGAAGCAACCTGACGTTTCTGTTGGCGGATCCTGCGTCACTGTGTTGTGCGTGGGGTTTTTTTTGTTGTTGTTGTTGTCTTTGTTACTTTGGGAACGTTACAGATTTATTTGCTAATCAGTGTTAATGAACAGTTTCAAACTTTTAGACTCGCCCATTTCTGTGTATTTATATAGATGGAAAAAAATGTTATATTTTATATCTTTGTGCCCATAATGTTGTCGCTTATGTAAGGATGACTTCGGTTGCACCGTGTCCATGTGTGAATGTGACTCCACTGTTGTCTTCCTGTTGTACAGATGTTGGATTCTTTGCAGTTCATTGTATGGCTTTATAAAGTGGTAAAAACAACAAAAAAAAATCAGTTATATAAAATATACTGTTGCTTGGAATGCCAGCTTGGTGTCTGGATTGCTGGAAGTGGACCTTGAAATTTAAGGGAGAGCAGGAATAAATGCTCTGGTCTTTTTGCACAGGTTAAAAAAACCCCAAACCTAAAATATGATGGGTGCTGTGTTTTCTCCAGGCTGTCATTCCCCCCAGTTCCTCAATGGTAGATTGGGGCCCCCAGACAGATGCCGGCTGGTGGGCGTGGGAAGAAGGAGGGGTTGTTGTGCTGCTGCTTGTCAGCCTCCAGCCACAGCTTGTGGTCACCAGATGCTCACTAACCAGACAGCCCCCAAACCTCCTACATGGCTCCAGCTCCAGCTTGGGCTTTAGTTTACTAGGAGAGATCTCTATGACTTGCCCTGCAGGCAATGGGTACTCTTCAAATCCCTCTGTTTTCTCCCAGGTTCCCTTTAGGTACCATCTGTCCAGCCCTGGACTTCCCCTTTTTAGCCCATCTCCCCCCTGGAAGCAGGATGGGATGATGCTGGTCTTTTGTCTTTGTGAAGGTCTGCTGCCATTAAATCCCACTCCCTGCCCCTTTTGGAGCCATCCTGCTCCCCTGTGCCTGGCAAAACTTCCCCCAGAAGTCTCAGGCCTGGCTTTTCTAGCATTCATGGAGCAATTTCCAGCATCCGTCAGCCCTCAGCCCCCGGCTCTCTGGCTCCGCTCCCTCCCCTCCTTACTGAGTTGGTGGCCAAGACCCGGCCCCCGGGATGGATTGAGTTTAATTATACAAGAAATATCAGCCAGAGCAGCAGCAGTTTCTCTGGCGCCAGCGCTGCTGCAGCTCAGAGGCACAGAGCTTCTCCTGGGAGCTGGCAGCACTAAAAATACCTCCTGCCTTTCTCTAAAATAGCTGCTGGCCAAGGGGCAGACTGAGGGGGCTGCTTGTGCAGAGACCTTGTGCTGTGGGGCTTGTGCTGGGAGGCAAAGGCAAGAGGGGTAAAAAAAGAAAGGGGAGGAGATGGGATTGTTCCTGCTCCCGAGAAATAGCTCTGGTGCTGTTGGTGGGCACCCAAGTGATGTGATCTCCAAGCCAGGCTGCACCATGGGACCTCAGGAGGTACTTGGCATCTGCTAGCCTTGGCCTTGGCTGTCCCCTGTCTATTCGCTGGCAAGACAGGACCTGCAGCGTCCTCTCACTATGGGAGAAGTCTGCCAGGCTCTGGAGTGGGCAGGGAGTTCAAAATAGCACCAGGGAATGGAGGTGCCAGGGATCATACTTTCTTGCCAGGTATTCTTGTTTTTTTTTCTTCCCTGGCTTCTGCTGGAATTGCCACCCCAGGAGCTGGCAACAGTTGCTTGCCTGTTCCCTATGCTGGCTAGGACAGCCGCTGCTGGATGTCCCTTGGGCAGGAAGGAGAGGCAGAGAGGCCTGGCGAGGTGGCATGGACAGACTATTCGTTGCGAGCCATAAAATGCTGTGCATTTCCGACAGACCCCCCCCCCCCCCCCCCCCCGCCCTTTCTGCAGTTAATTCCCCATTTCCTTTCCAAAATTCCTCTGGAGCTTCTGGATTGTGTTTTCCCTCGACATGGTCTTATCTGCCACTCGCTTCCCCTCACTGGCTTTCACAGTGCAGGCTTTTCTTTGCAGCTTGCTACTGCTCCAGGCCAGGGTGACCATCAGGAAAGGCAGATCCCACCAGCTCTACGCCAGGAAACCTTGTCCCCATCACATTTCCCTGTGTCTATTGAGTCCTCGCTTTCAGGTTCCCAAATCAGTATTTTTCTCTAATTTCAGCCCCTGTTCTAGAGACTGAGCCACCCAGGGTTTTTTTTTTTTTTCTGGGCTGCGAAAGGCAGTGGAGTTTCTCCCTCCTCTCTGCCTCCTGCTCCAAAAGAAAGAGGTGGGCACACTGTCTGACAGAGAAGCAGTAAGGAAACCCTGGAATGGGTTCAGGACACCAAGCCTTCACGGAGTGCAAATATTCCTAGCTGTCCCCCCTGCAAATTTGTCAGACTCTGAACAACTTTTATTTAACAGATTTTAAAGACAGCAAGTCCAGGTCCTGGGACCCACAAGGTTGTTGGGTTTCTAGGAGCTGTTCGTAGATAAAATCTATCTGGAAAGCCATGTCCTGTGTCCGGGGGCAGCCACTTCAAGGAGGGGTGCTCCTTGAGAGAAAACCTGGAGATGGCTCTGTTCCCCACCAACCATCATTTTCCATTTACTAAGCTAGAAAGAACCCTCAGATCTGGAGTGGAACTCCCCATCGTGGTGGTAGGGATGGGGCAATTTTATCTCCCTTTGCTTTTACTCTTTCCCAGGCTTCTCAGCAGTGCTGGAGCTCACTCAGAAGTGTCCCCAAGGGACAGAAAGCATGACACAACCTGGCTTTTCCCAAGCATCGTGTCTGGGCAAAGGCCAGGAGCCAGCCAGCCTCCCCAGGGTGGAAAGGGTGGAGCAGACCTGATCTGGGCAAAAGCTACCCCGGGGCTGGGGTCACCTGTGCTCTGCACCTGCACCCTGTTAAGCGAATGGTATCCTGTCCTGCTGCAACCACCTATGTCAAACCACTCCAGCTACATCCTCCCTGCTGGTCCAAACCTGCCTTTGCCCCATTGCCACACAAAGGAGGGACTCGTCACATGGATCTGGGCAGGGCAGATGCCACATCGCTGCCAGCCAAACGCTTGTGTCTCATTTCCCGGACCAGTTCAGGTTCTGCAGTTTTGTGGGCAGGAGGGACTGGGACCTTAATTGAAAAACAATCTCTGGGTATTGAAGTCAATCAAGTGTGATAGAAGATTTGATTGATGCTCCTCTCCAGGGACCTGGGTGCGCTGGGCAGACTACTACCTGCCATGCACACAGACTCCTCTGTGCGACACCACACACAGATAAATGTGAGCACATACACGAGCTCGCCTGGGGCACTGCATATGTAGGAGTGGCAGCTCATCCCTGCAGGCTGCAAACCCAGCTGTGCCCAGAGTGCTGCAGCTGAGTTACTACATCCCTGAGCTACTCAGTCACTTCGTGTGATGGTGAGACCCTGAGCCACTGGTGGAGGTGCAAGGGCTCTTTGCCCAAGTGTGTTTGGCTCCTATTGACACAGACTGCAGCTGCTCAGCACCAACTCAGGAGCTTTAGTGGTAAAGAGAGGGGTCCACCAGCTTCCCTGGTCTCAGTAGCCCCCTTGGAGCTACACTTTTCCCTCTTTTCCCTAGGCCAGACTCTCAGCCCTTCCCTGAGAGGGGACCAAGGCAGTTATAGCAGAGACAATGTGTGTGTGCCTCCATCCATCCAGCACTGCCTGGGGAAGTCTGTCATAGGGCTGGTGGTAAGAAAAGGCATGCCAAAAATGGCTCTAGAAGCTTCATCATCAGCCCGGGAGGATGTTACTGCTTGGAGGAAGGCATAAACATGCAGCCTGAGGTGCAGGATTTACCCACTCTATATGGCCGTGGTGGACAGGAAAAGGCAACAGAAGGGGATTTGATAAGGTTAGATATTGAACAAAAGAGGGGCAATGTACGCGCTCTGGAATGTTTTACCTGTCGAAGGAGTGGAACTGAAACCCTGTAGGTATTTGAGGGCAGGGAGGATATGGGTCGGGTTAATCCTTCACAGCAGAGATTCGTAGGAGGTCTGGGCTGTCTCTCGGAAAATGGCGAAGGGTGGGACTCGGCTCTCCTCCCTTGTGAGGTTCTGGCTCCATCTACAGGGTTGTGCCTCCAAGTGATAGAAGCCTTCAACTGACGCACGCCCAAAGCAGGCTAGGCAGGAGCTGGTGCCTCCTTGCGTGCAGCCAGCTTCTTCTGTGGCTCCTCTCCCGCAGCTCACCTCCGAATTGCTCTACGGCAAGGGCCAGGAGCTCAGGTGCAGACGAGTTTGTACGTTGCTGAGATAAAGGCGCTGGGAGCTGCCTGGTGGCTGCAGGACTGGGGTGCAGTAGGGGCACCCTGAGCTGGCTGCAGAGTGCTCCCAGGACTGCTGGTCACAGACTGGCATGCTCTGCACAACCTCTGCCAGGCCCTGCCTGCCTTGCATGTGAGTGTAGCCCAAAGATGACCCTGTGCAGGCCTTGGTGCTGGAGATGCCACCCCTATGGCAGTACAATTCAGCCTGGGCTCCAATGGGGCCACATAGTACAAGCAAATCAGGCAGCAACCTAATTCAGAAGCTCAGGTGAGTAGAAGCAGCATCAGCTAGGTCTCTTGTCCCCAGTTCGTTGATGCTCACCATGTCACCGTTGTTCCTTGGATGTCCTTTACATCAGCAATTTTAGGCGGTCATGAAGTAGTGTCAAGTAATAGTCCAGACTGTCCCAGCACACTACAGTTAGGCTAGAGAAAGCAAAGTGAAGGGATGTGAAGCACCTTGTTCACAACGTCTCTTCCCCAGCCCAGGACAAGGGGGTTCTTCTAACATACTCAGTGTTACTTCATTTCTCACTTCATTCATGCTCTACCTTGTGTCTACTTTAAACTACACCACCTATGGCCTCCAGCTGGCTGTATCCACATGTCTTTGTGGTGGGGTAGCCCAAGTGGAACGGTCCTCTGCCTGCTCATGTGTTGATCTCAGAGCGACTCCTACTTCTTGGCTGCCACCCTATATTTGCACTGTCCCATCACTTGCCCCCCTCATTCTCACTTGAGGATCAGGCAGTACCCAGCAGAAACAGGCATGTAGTTCATCTCTGGTCAAAACTGAAATAATCACTGAAACACAGTGGGATAACTTGCACAACTGGAATGCTGCAATGGATGGCTTCAAACCCTTCAGAAAGGACTGGCAAGAAAGGAGAGGCAGTGGGGTAGCTCTGTGTGTTAGGGAGTGTTTGGATTGCTTAGAGCTTAATGATCGTCATAGGGTTGAGTGTTTGTGAGTAAGAATCAGGGGGAAGTCCAACAAGACAGATACCATGCTGGGAGTCTGTTACAGCCCACTCAACCAGGATGAAGAGACAAAAGATTTATTCTATAAGCAGTTGGGAGAAGCCTCACAGTTGCTAACCCTTGTACTTGACAGGGACTTCAATCTACCAGATATCTGCTGGAAATACAATACAACAGAAAGGAAACAGTCTAGGAGATTTCTGGAATGTGTGGAGGATAAGATCCTGACATAGCTAGTGAGGGAGCCAACAGGGCAAGGTGCACCACTGGGCCTGTTTTTCACGAACAGAGAGGGACTTGTGGATGATGTGATGGTTGGAGGCCGCCCTGGCCATAGCAATCAAGAAATGATACCTTTTTTTGATTCTTGGTGAAGTGAGGAGTGGGGGGTCAGCAGAATTTCTGCCTTGGACTTCTGGAGGGTGGACTTTGTTTAGGAGCCTGGTTGGCAGAGTCCCCTGGGAGGTAGTCCTGTAGGGCAAAGGAGTCCAGCAAGGCTGAACATTCTTCAAGGAGGAGTCTTAAAGAGGCAGAAGCAGAGAGTCCCCATGTACTGGAAGAAAAGCTCGCAGGGAAGAAGGCTGGCCTGGATGAACATAGAGTTTTGGCTGGAACTCAGAAAAAAAAGGAGAGTTTATGACCTTTGGAAGAAGGGACAGGCAACTCAGGAGGACTACAAAGATGTTGTGAGATTATGCAGGGAGAAAGATAGGACTTTCTAGAACTTAATCTGGCTAGGAGATGAAGGACAAAAAATGTTTCTATATATATATTAGCAGCAAAAGGAGGACTAAGGAGAATCTCCAGCCTTTATTAGATGTGAGGGGAAACATAGTGACAAAGGATGAGGAAAATACCTTCTTTGCCTCAGTCTTTAATCATAAGATCAGTTGTTCTCTGAGTACCCAGCCCCCTGAGCTGGAAGACAGGGATGGGAAGTGGAATAGAGCCCCCATAGTCCGAGAGGAAATGGTTATTGACCTGCTAAACCACATAGACATGCACAGGTCTGTGGGGCAAGATGAGATCCACCCAAGGGTACTAATGGAGCTGGCAAAAGTGCTCACCACTTTCCATAGTTTATCATCAGTCCTGGCTGACTAGGGAGGTCCCAGTTGACTGGAGGCTAGCAAATGTGATGTCCATCTACAAAAAGGGCTGGAAGGAGGATCCGGGAAACTACAGGCCCATCAGCCTGACCTTGGTGCTGGGGGAGGTTATGGAGCAGATTGCCTTGAGTACTATCCCTGGCACATACAGGATAACCAGGTGATCAGGCCTAGTCAGCATGGGCTTAGGAAAGGCAGGTCCTGCCTGACTAATCAGATCTCCTTCTATGACAAGGTGACCGGCTTAGTAGATGAGAGAAAGCCTGTGATATTTTCTACCTAGAATTTAGCAAATATTTTGACACTATTCCCACAGCATTTTTCTGGAAAATATGGCTGCTGATGGCTTGGACAGTTGTACTCTTGCTGGGTAAAAAACTGATTGGATCGCAGGGCCCAGAGAGTTGTGGTGAATGGGGATAAATCCAACTGGTCGCCCGCCACAAGTGGTGTTCTCCAGAGCTCAGTGTTGCAGCTGGTTCTATTTAATGTCTTTATCAATAATCTGGACAAGGGGACTGAGTGCACCCTCAGTAAGTTTGTAGATGACACCAAGTTCTGCAGGGCAATCTATCTGCTTGAGGACAGGAAAGGTCTACAAGGGGATCTACAGGCAAAATTGATGGGTTGAGGTCAATTGTATAGAATTCAACAAGGCCAAATGCTGGGTCTTGCACTTATGCTACGACAACCCTATGCAATTCTGCAGACTTGAGGATAAATGGCTGGGAAGTTGCCTGGTGGAAAAGGACCTGAGGTTATTGGTTGACAGCTGGCTAAATATTGAGTCAGGATTGTGCCCAGGTGGCCAGGACGGCCTACAGCATCCTGGCTTGTATCAGAAATGGTGTGGCCAGCAGGACAAAGGAAGTGATCGTCCCCTGTACTCGGTGTTGGTGAGGCTGAAGCTTGAATACTTTGTTCAGTTTTGGACACCTCACTACAGGAAGGACATTGAGCTGCTAGAGTGTGTCCAGAGAAGAAGAAGCTGGTGAAGAGTCCAGAGCACAGGTTGTACGAGAAGCTGCTGAGGAAACTGGGTCTGTTTCGTCTGGAGAAAAGGAGGCTGAGGGGAGACCTTATTGCTCTCTACAGCTACCTGAAAGGAGGTTGTAGCAAGACAGATGTTGATCTCTTTTCCCAAGTGACAAGGGATAGGATGAGAGGAAATGGCCTCAAGTTGCACCAGAAGAGACTTAGATTTGATATTAGGAAAACTTTTTCCATGGAAAGAGTTGTCAAGCATTGGAAGAGGCTACCCAGAGAAGTGGTTGAGTCACTATCCCTGGAGGTATTTAAAAGATGTGTATGTGTGGCACTTAGGGACATGGTTTAGTGGGCGACTTGGCAGTCTTAATTATGCTTGGTCTTTTCCAAAGAAAATGATTCTGTGATTCTGTAAAATCAAGCCTTCCCCCACATCACCTGGGGCTCAGGGCACCAATATGTCCTGGTGGCAGCTGGTCCCAACAGATAATTCCCAGTCGATGGCAGGGAAGTGAGTGTTTTGCCTCAAAATACAGGTCATCCATTTGGACTCGAGGGTCCCTCCTCTCCACATCTCTGCCTGCCAGATTGAAAGCACAGAGGGATGTGTCTCTTGTCATGATGATACTATGACAGCTGCATGGCCTTAGCGTGTCCTTTGTGTGGCTTTCTGGTGATGATGATAAGGGTCCTGCTCTGATCTTTCCTGCCTGATTCAGGGCAATATACATGTGCAGTCTGCAATTGTGCCAGGCAGCTGGGACAGCCATCTGAGATAGGAGGCATGGGACATGCATGCCCATGCACTCACACATGCACACTCACATGCGTGTGTATGCACAATAGGACAGAAATAGAATAGAAATACCCTTCTGATTTCTTTTTTCTCACCCCTCCTAACCCCAAGCTCCAGTGCTATTCGCTGTGTATCTCCCATCTCTTGCTTCAAAGAAAGAAAGAAGAAAGAAAGGTAGAAAGACTGACCGCGGGAGGAATGCACTATTTGCAGGCTCATTGTTTTAAGCCTCCAGCAACTGAATAAAATAAGCCACTAGTGAACAGCTTCTCGTGACTGTGCACAGTGCCCTTGCCAGAAGAGCTGTACTCTAATGAAAACAGCATGTGGGAGGGGAGGCTACATTGAATTAAAGCAGAGTGCAGCAGCAGACTTGGCCCTGGTGTAGCAGAGCTCTGCTGGGATGTGCTGCAGTCACACAAGAAGGCTGGGAAGGAGAGGGCAAGAGTGGTTTATTGCTGAAGCACTTTGCTGTCTTGGCTGTCTGTGGGCCAGCTTGTGTGAGAGCAATCTGTCTTAAAAGCAGAGGCTTAGCAAATGCCTTTGGCTTTACTGAGATCTCAGTTTTTCCAGTGCTGCTGGGTATCTTGCTGAGTCCCCCTTGCTTGTTCCTTCAGCTGGGAAAGCAAGGGGAAAACACTCACCAGCCTCAGGGCAATCTCAAAAGGCTTCTGCTCATGTGGTCTCCCTCTCTGGTCTGAGATTTTGCAAGTGCACTAGGCTGAGAAGAGCAAAAACAAGGAGGAAAGCCTGAGCGGAGTGGGAAAAAATTGTTATGGTAATTCATGATAGTCTTCTCCCTTTGAGACAGTTTGGACTGAGCCAGTATCCCAGCACAGCACAAGTGGGCTCTGTGTGGTCCCCCTTAGGGTTTTACTGTGGTATTTGGATGGCCCCTGGGAGATGACTCTATGGTTTATATGCATAGAGTAGTTTCCAAAATGCCACAGCTTTGCCTCCCTCCGGTTCCCCATGAGCATAGCCTGTGGCCCTGATCACCTCATCTGAAATCTCTCCTTCCACTTATACTAGAAGGTCAAGTTCATTCCCAACAGGTTTGCCTTGTGCCTCTTGATTCCCTTGGGCTCGTGCAAAGGAGAGGGAAAAAGAGCAACACAGTTTGGCCACCACTGTCTTAAAGAGATCTTTTAATGTGTGTCCCCAATCCTTGTTTCTGACATCTTGAAAAAGCGATTCCTCTTGCTCCTTGGCTGGGGAGATGGTGCTTGGGGTTCATTGAGACCCTTCACAGCTGACAGGAAAGAGGAGAGGCTGTTTGTGGAGGGAGTGATCTCTCTGGGAGCACCGGAAAGGTTTGTAGGACGTGCCTGGGATGCCTGGGACATGTGGAGCAGCCAAGCTGACATTTTGGCAGAAAGCCGCGCAGTAAGATGTGAAGAGAAGCAGGAACCTGTGCCCTCCCTTGGACTCTTCGATATAGATAGCACTGGATACAGGGTTTCGCACATCTTTATAGCTCACACTTCCACGTGAGAGAAACCTCAGCCTTGCTCAGGCAGGCTGCTCTCTGCCTTGGCTTGCCAGATTGCAATAATGTCCGTCCTTCCTATCCAAGGGCTCCCAGCTCCAGCCTTAGCCACAGTCAGATGACTGTGAGATTTCTCAGGGCTCTGGTGCTTATTCCAGGCTTTCCTACTCTTCATGCTGCTGGGAAATAGGGACACAGCTCCTCCTTAGACACTTCAGAAACTTGTGCATGAAGGAAAGAAAAATGATTGTGTGGAAGATAGGGCATGAATCCAGGGACTGTAATCGTAGTCCATCTGGCCTCACAAGCCAGGTCAGCCCCTCCAAGGCCAGCACCCTGCTATCCCATGTCTTCTTTGTCCTTTAACCTCACTTTAACCAAACATCTCCAGAACTATCAGCCATTGGAGAACATCTTAAGTAGAGGTGCTGAAGGGTTTGGTAATGCGAGCCCCAAGACACCATTGGTGATCTGAGCTCTTGAGGCTGCATTCCTATGCCCTCTCAGTTGCTCTCACCTGTTTCTTCCCTTTTTGGTTCCTCCAGTAATCCATGGGACAAACCCACGCACACATGAGTTGCTGTGCTCTGTGTATAGGCTTCCTCCCGGCCAGAGGAGTCTCCTTGCCAGCGCTGCGGGTTTACACCACTAGAGGTCGGCCGGTCCCTACCAATGGGACCGCTGAGCGCAGGAGGGGGGAGTAGCAGGCCAAAGATGACTTCAAACAGTGTGGCTGGTGGAGCCGTGTGTGCGTGTGCGTGTGCGTGTGTGTGTGACAGACACTTCCTCTCTTATTGACATTCCTCCTAGCCCCGGGCCAGCTTTCCAGGGTTGGTGCTGCTCCTCATATAGATTGGTGTATTTGACACGCTAGAAAAATCCAGGTCTTTAAAGGCTGAGGAGTGCTTGGAATAGCCAGAGTGCCAACTTTTCCTGGGGAAAAAAAAAAAAAAGAAGAAAGATTCAAGGAGACAGCTGGTGCACACAGAGCTCTGGCAGCCTCAGAGGCAGCTCCAGCTATTGGAAGGGTGAAGAGGGCCACCCTCAGCCTCACGGGGAAGGATTTGAGCACTGGTTGCAGTCTCTCATTGCTCAGTGACCTGTAGGAACTCTGGACCTGGCCATGTCCTCAGGACCTTTCATGGAGCATGAAACACAACCACCAGGTCTGGATCCCATTCCCTGTCAGTGCAATTAGGATTAGGGGTTCGTAGCATTAAACCGCGGGCTTTAATGAAGATCCAGGTCCTGCTTTGCTCAGTTCTGTCTATCTGTTGAGCAAGGAAAGAAGCTGGCCTGGCATACCTGGAGAAGGCAGGTTGCAATTAAACTGCATGTATTATCTGGGAGCCCTTCTTCAGTTCAGCAAAACTGTGAACAGCCGGCAATAAGTTTGTTGTGAATGTTGCAGTAACTGGATAATGAAGGACAGGAGCTTTGGTATATCAGCTACTAGTCCTGAAACCATCCCTTGTGCAGCTCTCCTGTCTGGCTGGCTCGTGTGTCCCCAGCTCTTGTTGCCGGTGCTTTATCCAAATAAGATGTGAGACAGGCCCAGCACAGCTGCATTGCTCGGTGAGAGCCAGAGATTAAAGCACACTGAGGCAGAAAACACCAGCAATACTACATGTGGCTTCTTGGGCTAGGACTCAGCTATCTTTCAGGTTAGCTGGAGATAGGCTACTGGCCTTGCCATAGGTAGTCCAGATGCACACTGCTTTGCTTACATGAACACCACGACTCTCCTTCTCATACCAGTTTTTAAAATTCGAAGACCCTCTTCCCTTTCTGGAACATGACCCCCAAGTATCTGCACAGAAGCTTTCCTATACTGTCTGCCCACAGCTGGATTGAGCTTAAAGAAGTCTGGTTTCACTTCTTCACAGGTTGCTTGTTTGCTTGCATGTCTAAGGATGTATCTATTACAGGCATCAGTTCCTCAGTTGCCTTGCAGGATGCTACACACCCACAGTGCTGATGAACCGTGATTCCATGAAGAGCCCATGCGATGGTTTTTCACAAGGTTTTCAGGATGCAGGGAGTTGTTGCAAAAGGGGTATTGTTGCCTCATTTACCTGTCTAAGTTTTAGGTTACTGCAGGATTAAACCACTCAGAGGACGTGCCTCAGTCCCCTCAGACCTGATTCCATCCAGATGCTCTTTAAATGTCTTCCAGCTGTCTCTCCTTTAGGAGAATGGCTTGGTACCCAACACCCAGTCTGATGTGTGATTCAGACAGGCTGTTCCCCTTCCAGTGCTTCCAAGAACTCAGTGATCCAGAAGCTTCTGCAAGTCACCAGGCTTTCAGTCCTGCCAAGCCTTCTCTGAGGAGATGGTGATGACAGAGTTCACTTTACAGAAGGGGAGAAGCAAGCCTACCTCCAAGTGTTGTCCCTGCCAGCTATGGAGAAGTGGGTGAAAGAAACTGTGAAACACTGGAAAATCAGACCTCTGCACTGGTCATGACCATCCCAGCAGAAGAGGGATCCTCACTGGATGGAAGTTAGCCTTCTGCTGCTGGACTTGGCTCTTAAGTTCAAAAGGGGCTGAGTTGGTTTGAACTCAGTATCTCAGTTCTTCCATTTGTTACCTAAAGCAGGATGATTTTTGTAATTTTTGGAAACTTATTTCATGTAATCATAACTCTACAGTACAAGAAAAAATACTTCAAATAAATACCAGCGTGTTTTGTGACACAAAAACCAGATACAGTGTACGGAAAATATAAACCCCTTCCATCTGGAAATGGCTTGGGATTATCTACTTTTTCTTGTAACTCATTTTCTACATGTCTCCGCTTTGAGGATGATTTACTGCAAACATCTCTGTGTTCCCTTTGCTGTATTGATTCATAAGAAATCCTTTCACAATGAAATCATGTTTTCCATGCACTAAAAAAAGTCAGATAGAAGTTGAAGAATATTATTGTAACAGGAAAATGTTTAGGACAAAGAAAGCTTATAATTTTGTAAACAGAGGTTGGGAGGAGGCTGTTGGGATTGAGTTTCTGGGCAACGAGTCAGAGGGTTTTTCTTTTCTTGTTTTGAAGACTCTACTGGCAATGTCTACAGCCCAGAAAGAAATAAATATAAACAATTGTCCCCTCCAACACGGCTTTGGTAGTTTAATTAGCAGGACTGAGAATGTGATGAAGGATCTGCTGAGGAACCTTGGGTGTTTTGGAGAAATGTTGTAAACTTAGAGGTCTTAACTCATCACCGCCAGTTTGCCAGAGGGCAAAGTAAGATGCTATCTTCTACTGCTGAATGTTGACCAAAGCCAAAGGATTTTGTGCCACAAATGCAATGTTGTCACTCATCCTGGGGAGCAAAGAGGAGGCAAGGAGAGCACTTTCCAACTGAAATGAAAGTTTTTGAGTTGAAATCCATTGGGAAAAAAGGCAATAACTCTTTCCCCTCCATTAGTCACAGTGAGTAACTGGGAGAAGGGAGTGATACTTGTGAAAAGGAATGACATTTGGCTAAGAAACACAGTTTATGGTATTTGCAAACACTTAGAAAAGCAGGTGATTTCCTATTGTTTTGCCTGTTTAAACTATTCTTCTCTTTTGGATAACACAACATTTTTTGTGGAACAATCAGAAAAAATGTGCAGGAAATTGTGAAATTTTTTTCTACTATTTTTGTCCGTTTCTACGGTTGCCAGCAATGACCAATTTGGTTTCTAAACATTGCCACTCTGCTGGGATAGCTTATTGGGAAGGCATGTGTGGAACGGCTCTTCCTGAGGGAACCATTCGGCATTGCCTGTTAATCCTCAACTTCAGTGTGTTTTGGCAATGAAGAACAGGGAGAGAGAGAGAAACTAGCAAGAAATTTCTGGGCAACTCCACGTAGCTCACCTGGAACTGATTTTCAAAGGATCCATCTTCACCTGATGTAAGTCAGGACAGCTCCACGGTCTTCCCTTGGTTGGCTATTTTCCAGAAGTCTTGTATCAGAGTAGGAAAAACATTTCCATGTCACAGATGCTCTTTCTGTCGCAATGCCCTGCCTATACCCTTTGAGGCTGTGTCCTCCCGGAGGGCTGGAGATACTTATGAGTTTTCAGCATCTATTTCAGGTTTCTATATCATTAGTGGAGACAGGTACTTGCCTGGGAGATTTTATTTATGTGCAGAAAAATTCTGCTTGGGCAGAACCAGGGAAATTCCTTTCTAGGGCACATGACCCTTCTAGGTTCAGTGCCAATGATACATTTGGAGCTGCTGATCTGGGGATCTGGGGCCTTGTAAGCTCTGTCTCTGGTTTCACAGCTTTTGTGAACTGCCTTGGAAAAGCCTAAACCCTCTCATCCAGGTTCACCACCTCTTTTCCCAGTTGTAAAAATAACCCAGGATGGAATGGAGAGCTACACCCTCTCCCCTTCCCATGGACCTCAGCAGATGTCGTGATGGATGGTGAAAGCCAACTCTGTGGAGGTGTCAATGGAATTTTGCTGCAGAAGGAACTTGGTTCATTCTGTCAGGGCTCTGATTGCTGCTTGACAAATGGCAAAAATCAGCTCATTTAACTCAACCAACAATGAAACTCTAGATCTTTCCTTGGGCTCTGCTTGGAGGTCTTTGTAACTGTCTGCATGCCCTTGTGCTCCGGCTGGCTCCAGCCACCCAGAGATGGCTGGCAATTGAGATTTCAAACTGGTGAGGAAGTTTAGCTCCATTTTAGGCAGGTATAGGGAGAGTTAGCCTTAGATCGGACCCATCAAAGTAAAATTCCCACATCCATACTTTCTTCGACCATGTGTCTCCACTGTTACTTGCAGAGCAGCAATGAAGAAGAAAGTGTTCACTCCAGGCATTGAGACAACTGTGATCTCTTGAAATCACTGGTTGTCTGAAAACATGGGACAGAGTTCCCTACACGTTTGGGTTGAATTTAAGAACTTTCTCTGCAACTTTATCTGATTTCTCCTGTTATTTTTCTAACCTTCCCAGATGTGTAGGCAGGAATGTGGAAGAATAGCATCTCAAGAGTGGGATGTGGGGGCCTTGTTCCATGTCCTGGCATTATTTTATCTTCCTTTGAAGAATCTCTAGGCTAATCTGGGCACTCTCTCTTTTACTTCTGGTCCAGGATCCATGCTCAGGAGGAGGACTGGAAGTCCTGAACTGTGGTAGAAGCAGCAAGTTTTTTTAGTGTTAGATGCGTTGTTAGATGCAGGACTCTTTGGGACAGCTGTCAGATTCCTCCGTCCTGCTCATCCATCTCAGATCACAGCTGATACACCTGACTTTGGTTAGTTGAGACAGCTACAGTTGCAGGGGGCAGTCCAACAAAGAGTTAGGGGAAGCTGCCTAAGTCCTGCTGTTAACAGTCTTGATGGTTTTCACCCTCCAGCTCCATTTCCAGTTGTGGTCCCTGTCCCTGATATGGCCAAGTTTCTACACCCCACCTTAGTCCCAGACAGAGCAGTGAAGCAAAATGCAGTGGTGCAAGGTTTCTTGATTCCTCAGTTCATCCCAGTGCCTTATTTCATCTTTCACTTTGTACATCCTTGGAAATGGCAATATTTTGCTCTATGAGGTCAGACTGCCTAGCCAGCTTTCCAAAGCTTGTAGTCTTACCCTCCAAATTGATGTTTTTTCTTGCCCACTCCCTTGTTAACACTTGTGATCAACACCCAGGGCTTCAGAGAGAGATAAAAATACCATAATGTATATAATTGAGCAGCATCATGATACAGGTATAGGGAAATTCCATGATGCTGCGTGTTGAGCCCAGGCTGATGGTTTGGAAAAGGTTCATCAGCTTTGGATGGCTTTAAAGATCTGTTCTGCTAACAGAATCCCTGTTCATATCAGAAGATGGGCCTTGGTGGTAGTGACAGGCAGTGTGGGCTTGTGGTCAGAACACTTCCTTGTACTTGCTTTGACTCTACCCATGACCCCACCCTAGGCCTGAGCTGCTAACTGAACTCTATATTTACTGAAGCATGTCCTTGACTCAGTTGCCTCCAGCTCTGAGAAACGGAGCTGCTTGAGCAAAGTGGTTTCTTTGACTGCATGACAAAGGCTGACATGGCATGGCTTTTGGCAACACAGGACAAGTTTCACTTCTCCTGTCCATTATGGGCACAATAGCTGAGGTGGAGGAAGAGTAGTGCTGTTGTGCTGGCTGGATAGTTCTGCCAGGCCTGCTTGTGCACTCTGATTGTGAAGAATTGCTCAGCTTTTCTTGCTTATCTGAAACAGTTCCTTTCAGTCCTTCCCCAGTCTTCCCAGTCCTGCTCTCCCCTGGCTTCCCATTCTACCATGCACCTGTCCGTCTCACTGTCTGCACAGATATTTCTGGACATTTGAATGAGCAACACTTTCCTGCTTGCAAAATGCAGCCCCACAGCTGTACTGCAAATAGCTGCTTGGGGGTAGTGCCAATCCAGGGGATTTCTCTCTGCGTTGAACCACATTTCAAACACAGACGCCTCTCTTGACCCGGGGTAGGACTGAGCAGGGAAAGAAGAGTCAGGTATGGAGGATCTGCAGAATTGATAGGTGAGAATCATGAAAATGCTTCTTCTCATGGGGCAGAAAACACCAGCCTGTAGGACACCTGACTGATGTTCTTGAAATTCACCCAGGATAAGGTTGGGATGAGCAACCACGTGAGGTTTTGCCAGGGTTTCAGTGGCACCAGGATTTCACTGAGATTGAAAGAAGTCACTGAAAAAATTATCTCCATCACTCTGTTAGGCATTGCTGGAAGCCATGCTATAAATTAAGGAAGGATCACTAGATGTACACGGATGGGTGAAGATAATGACGCTGTGCGTGAAAGCAACCATTTCAGGGCATAACAAATGAGAACTGGCAGTCAATAAATGATAGAAAGATCTCTTTCAAAGGAATGTCAGAGAGATGGGTGAAAAGAAAGCTGTAAGTAGAAGAAAGGAGAGTGAGAGATGTGGAACAGCATTAGGGAAGGGGGAGGATGTCTGGTGAAAGTGGAGGGGTGGAGCAATGTGAGAGCAGCAGTTGTGTTCAGGGAAGAGGAGAAGTAGATGGAATCTGTGCCCTTTCAGCCAATATGGGAAAATGGCAGCAACTGGATTGGGAGACATTCAGTCTTCTCCAGGGATGCTTGAGATAGTAGAGGTGGCACATTATGAGGACCACTTTGCTTTCAAATCCCATACCATCCCCACATGTGAAACCTGCTGACTTCCAGCTGCACAAACAGGCACCCTAGCAAAGGATTACCCCTGAAGCTGGCAATACCATGGCTAGGAAATGTCTCCTAGTAGCAGATGCCTTTAAAGAAAAAAAAACCTGACCAAAATACTATAGGTTTGTGGAAGAAAGCAGAGAAGCCCCTTCAGCTGTTGAAATTGCCTTGTCAGCATCCATGAGTGGCTGGCTGGCTTGCTGGCTCTGACAAAAATTGATGGGGACCATGTGGCAGTCAACATAGGAGAGGGTGGGAGGGTGCCAAGTTTTCCTGCGTATGTGTGTGTGTGTATATGTGAGTGTGTATTTATTATCCCATGTCTTCTGCAGTTGCCTGGGTGACTTGTGCCAGCAAGCTGTGGAGATGTGGCCTTTCCCTGGAATGAGGAATGCGTCAAGGAAAGTGCGGTTGCCTATGTTTATGAACATATGGGGGCCCTGGAGTCACGCCACACGGTTTGCCACTAATTGAAATAGGCTGGCTAACCTCTTATTGTGGCCACCAGAAGCAGTCCTGGGAGAGGATGGCAGAGGGGGAGGGGAATGCAGGGCATGGGCACAGTACATCTTGCAAAGCATGACAGAGAGAAAAAAACACCTCCGCTTTCTCCTCCACCTCCTCCAGGGTGGAAAGAAGAAGCTGCAGGGATACAGTGGGTCCAGAAGCAAAAAGGCAAAGCTTTGCCGAAAGTTTCAAACATGGATCAGAGGCTACCCCAAAGTAATTTCCTTTTGCACCTGGGTTGCACCTGGGTTACACCTGTGTTCCACTGAACCTATGTCTGACTACCTCCCTCAAAGGTGAAATACTGTGTGGGCAATAAGAGACGGAAAGAGGCTCCCAGTGGGAGAGGAAGAGCCATGGAGAGGGAAAATAGCAGGTTGTTTCTGAAAAAAGAATGGCGTGGGAGAAGCACAGCAAAAACCAGTCACAGACACAGATAATCTTTGGCTGCTCCAGTACTGCCGAATTGAGACAAGTTCTGAACTACCTGTGCAGTGAGGACATAATGTACAAAGAGAGATGGTGCAGTTTTCTAGAAACAAAATTCACAGGTACACAGGGAAACTACATAGGGAATTTCCAGCAATAAAATGGGATGCCACTGTTATTAAGGGGAACTAGACTTTGAAAATTAAATTTTCAGCAAAAAAATGTTCACAAGATGACATCAAGAATCTCTTGTACCATCAGTTTCTCTAAAGGTGACAATCAGAAAAAGTCCTCCATGTCCTTAATTGTTTGGGTGTAAAGAGAAAAAATATGCAATATGCTTTTCTATCATATATTTATCGTTCCTGTAACACACTGAATGGGTATTTTCCTTGAATTGGCTAGGAATTGGCTTACTAAAAAAGAATAACATCTGATTTTGATGTGTAACATTGTTAGACTATTTTAATGAAGATTCAAATGGCTTTTTAAAACTTATGCAGGCTGATCCATTCATCATCAGACATGGTGTGAATCTGTATTTTACAGTTCCTTAACTCCAAGTTTTTTGGATTGTTGAGTCTTGGGCAGATCTCTAACTTGCTGCATTTTTATATCAGCATATGAAGTCAAGCCTGACATTGCCTGTGGCTGGAAATGAGCATATAAGTATCATTACAAATATGTGTGTTAGAAGGTAGCTGAAGGCACCTACATGGCTATAACCATCCTAATTTAACCTCCACGTCCCAGAGATCTAAAGATGAGAGGCAGCAGCTGGACGATGGGGTAAATAGGAAGGAGGAGGTGAGAGAGGATGGGTGACTAATAAATATGATAGAAGATGTGCAGTTCCCAGCTGGCTAGGGACAGTAACCACAACTTGCTGTCTGTTCATAGCTAACCCTACAATACACTTCATCGCTCACAGCACACACTGCCAGAGTTTCTTTCATCATTGAAATTTTTAGATGATACAAAACAAAACAAAGGAAAGGAAAATTGGCACATTAGTGCCAGGTCCAGAAGGAGATCAGGGAAGGAAAAGGCTTTTTGCACGTGACATAGCTGGGCAAGGAAGCCTGGGATAAGGTAGCAGAGGTGGCATTTCAAACATTAATATGTGTGGAGTATCGGATGTGTGATGAGAAGCAGCAGGTGGGATGAGGAAATCAAGTCCTCTGCTGTATATGGCCACATGCTAATACTTGGTGGGTCTCCTCTTGCATCAGCCTCTGGAGAGAAACCTAGGGAAACCTGTCCTCCAAACCAATGATGTGATCAGTGGAAAGAGGGGTGCTAAGAAGGGAAGAGAGAGGATTATGGCTATTTGAAAAACAAGGAAAGACTTTTGTTTGGCATCAGTGCTCTGGCAGCTCCCCAGGCATGTAGTGCCAGATGCTACCATGAGACTTGTGCTTTAGTGTTCCTGTGTTAGCACCAGCTACACTAATTAACACCTTGCTGATCCCTTGGCCAACAGGGTCTGCAGCTTTCGCTTGCCTTTCTGTATTGCCTTCCTCAACACCCAGAGCCCCACTTATATGAACTGGTGTGTGTGTGTCTTCTCATGTGTTCATGCCAGGGTGCAATGGTGGTTCTGCTAGTGATGGTGTGTAGCATCCATTCTGAGAGCCCTTTTCAATCTTATTTAGATTGCTTTTTTAAAAAACCTGCTTTTTGTTCCGAAGAAAATTGCACTGAATGTGTAAGCACACTTTTTTTAGGCAACTAGATTCCCTCACACTAGAGCTTGTGGGATGAAAAGGAAACAAAGTTCAAACACAAAAAATGTGCTCAAATCTGCATCCTTCTTTTGGGGTGTAAGAATTATTTGGATTTTTCCCTTGCTGCTTTCCAAAAGCAAGCTCCACAAGCCTTACCTGCTTATGACTTAATACACACGGAGTCACAGAATCGTGCAACCATAAACCCGACATATGTCCTGCATTGCAACATCTTTTGGGCAGGCTTAATGCATCTCTGTCCTGAACAGAAGATGCGATGCATGATAAAGGGGGACAAGGGCATCCATTTATTCAGAATGTCTGAAGGTGCCCTAAATCATTGTGGGAACAGCAAAACCAAGGAAGCTTTGTTTCTAATGCAGCTTGAAGATAAGCACCTCTGTGGATTCTCTGAAGCCTTGTAAAAGGTTGAGCTCATCCAGAAGTAGATGTTTTTATTAGACCTATGCTTTTTTTCTCTTCCACTTGACCAATAATTTTCATGAAGCTCATAGAAAGTTCCTATTTTGGAGACTTATACTCTTCTATTGTATTTACTCAAAACCAGTCTGTGAGTTAAGAAGCTGTTAAGATGGACCTAGATAAATGTATTGGCAAACTAAAAGACACTGTGATCTCACATGCCTGGTTTTCTAACTAAACCTGTCTAAAAGCCCCAAGAATCATTAGTAAATAATCTGTTCCTTCCATCATCATTTTTTGAATGTAGGACCATGATTTTTTGCAGAGTGGATGGGACCTGGCATCTTGTTCTTTCTAGTGACTTGTTCAATATTTGTCTATCCCAAGGGAAAGAGAGAACAGGAAAGGGAGCTCTGTTTTCCACGTGTCCAGCTGCTTTAAACCCAATGATATAGTCAACTAAAGCAGCTTGCAGAGCCAGCCTACATGAAAAATGCTGGTGACTGCTGCAGCTCACCACAGCTCCTATGGTTTTGTGATAGTTCAGCAGCTGCAGGACATGTTTCTTTGAGTGCTGTGACACCAGTAAACCAGCCCTCTGTCTCTCTCTTGTGTCTGGAGATTTCCCCATCAGGTGTATTTTGGGGCTCTGTGGATTTCTTTGTGAGAAAGTTCTCACAGAAGTAGTTCAACAAGTGGCAAAGGTAATGCTGGTTGACAGGTGCTCCCATAGGGAATTTTAACTGTCTTGAATGTCACTCCAAGAAAAAAAACCATCTCCAACATCTCTGAGACATGTCAGGAAGCATTAACATCTCTTGATCTCTCTCCAAGCAGGGGGTTCACATGACTCTAGACTAAAGTAGGCAGCTTTCCACTGATCTCGATGGGAACCAGAGTAGCCCTCGTCACATAAAACACACAGGAGGCCCAATGGTGGCAAAAAGTTAAAATGGAAATATTTCCAATGGCTTTTGCTGAGGTTTGAGTTGTGTTGTGGGCAAATCTTGTTTCTGATTTTCTAATTGTTTTGTCCCTGCCTGATGACCACATTACACAACAAAGCCAAAACCTTAGCCCTCTGGCCTGACGCTTCTCCTCTTCACCTCTTGTTTCTTTGTGCACAGATGGCCTCAGTTCCCAGCCAAAGCACACCCTGGTCCAAGCTTGCTTAGGAGATCCTTTCTGCCAGAAACTTCCCTTGGGAGATTTAAGAAACAAACAAAAAAACCAAGCATCCCTCACAACATCCCAATGACAAACAAACAAACAAACAAGCACTCACCCCCCTGTTTCTGAAATGACATCTGACTCTGCTGTCCAGAGCCCGGGGGCAGGAGGTGCACCTTGGCAATTAACACAGAGCACATGTGTCAGAGTGAATGCTTGGAGCAAACTGCAAATCACTGACTTTGTCCCTGGGGAGGTAAGAGAAAAACTCCAGCAAAAGCTGTTTCATGGGTCCAGCCCTTCTAAAACAGAATGGGGTCAGGATGTTGTTCTTATAGTTGTCATTTCCTACTGGACCAGTGCCTGTTCCCTTCACCTTCTTCCCCTTCCTTCTTTGTGAGCAAACCAAAAGCCATTTCTCCAGTGGTGTTGGCTTTCTCTTGGAAACCTGTCTTTCCACCACTTCAGGTGGGACTGACAGGTGGTGTGTTCCAGGGGTCATTATCTCGCACAGCATGACTGGGGCTACTTGTGTGTTCCTCCTGATCAGAATCATCCATGCTTTATATTGAAAGTGCTGGAAGTCTCACAAATGGTTCCTCTGAACCTTGCCTCTTCGAAAAAGCTCCACTGTTGGGCATAGAAAGACAATTTGCACATTCATGGTCTGCTTCCTGAGCCCAAGGACTGTGAATGGAGGCGTACCCACTGGTTTGGTCTGTATATGCTGGGTGGATAAATTTACTACGTAGAAAAACGTGGTCATCAGTGGACACAGGAAAAGCAATGGATATAATCTATCTGGACTTCTGTAAAGCCTTTGACCCCACAACATCCTTCTGTCTAAATTGGTTTCATGTGTGGACTGTTCGGTGGATAAGAAATTAGTTGGTTGTTCACATTCAGAGAGTAGTGGTCAGTTTGATGTCCAGATGGAGTTTTGTGACATGTGGTGTTCCTCAGGGGTCTGTACTAGGACCAGTGCTGTTTAATATTTTCATTGATGATATAGACAGTGGAATCAAGTGCAGCCTCAGCAAGTTGCAGATGAGTGGGGCAGTTGTCATGCCAGAGGGACCTGGACAAGATGGAGAAGTGGGCCTGTGTGAACCTCATGAGATTCAACAAGGCCAAGTGCAATGTCCTACACCTGTGTTGGGGCAATCCACGATTTCAAACAGAATGGGGGATGACATGATTGTGAGCAGCCCTACGGAGAAGAACTTGGGAGTGATGATTGATGAGAAGCTCAATATGAGCTGGCAATGAGCGCTCTCTGCCCAGAAGGCCAACCGTGTCCTGGGCTGCATCAAAAGCAGCGTGGCCAGCAGGGCGAGGGAGGGGATTCTCCCCCTCTACTCCACTCTTGTGAGACCGCACATAGAGTATTGTGCCCAGTTCTGGAATCCCCAACATAAGAAGGATATGGAACTGTTGGAGCAGGTCCAGAGGAGGCTAGGAAGATGATCAGAGGGTCAGGAGCACCTCTGATATGCGGACAGGTTGAGAGAGTGGGGCTTGTTCAGCCTGGAGAAGAGAAGGCCCTGGGGAGAACTCATAGTGACCTTCCAGTACCTGAAGGGGCTACAGGAAAGCTGGGGAGGGACTTTTTACAAGGGCAAGTAGTGACAGGAGGAGGGGTAATGGCCTTAGACTGGAAGGGGGAGGATTTAGATTAGACATTGGGAAGAAATTCTTCATGCTGAGGGTGGTGAGGCATTGGCACGGATTGCCCAGGGAAGTTGTGGATACACCCTCCCTGAAAGTGTTCAAGGCCAGTTTGGATGGGGTCTTGAGCAGCCTGGTCTGGTGGGAGGTGTACCTGCCCATGGCAGGGGGGGTTGGAACTGGATGGGCTTTAAGGTCCCTTCCAACCTACAACATTCTACGATTCTACGAACTGGTCTCACCTGGGACCTCCAGTCACATCTTCTGCCCATGCCACGGGAGCCCCATTTCAACTCAGCCCACGTATTCCTTTCCTGAGCTGTGCAGTATGTATGGTTGACTGCAGCCTTGCCTCTGATCCTGCTTCCTGAACAGATTTCGAACCTGTGCTCCAGGTAACTTGTCTACTATATATGATCCTCTGGTGTAGGTGGTAGCTTGTCTCCAGCCCCGTCTTTGGCCCTTTTGATCCTGATTGTACTCTTTGTATGAGCCCTGGACTGATTAATTGTTTGCCTTATGTGGGCTTGTTGTTGGACCCTATAATCAGCATCTGGTTCTGCTCCGAGGCATAGACCAGATGATAAATTTCTCTGGAGACAACTCTTGCCAATGTACACCTTTCTCAAAGGGAAATTTTTTCAGTTGTTCCTACAAAGCCTCCTCATCCTAAACTTTGCAATTAGCAAACACAAATTTGAGTCCTGTTTCTAGTTTTTTTTTTCTTTTGGTAGTATTGATCCCTTTTATCTTCTACACAGAAAATCTTTACGGGCATGCTTGGAGGATTTCCTCTGTTGGAATGGGATTTCCTGTAATATTTTTGATAAAAGATGCCTCTGCTTGTAGGTTTTGCAATAATGTGCCTCTGTTATTCCACTGAAGCTGCCTTGGGACACTGAATCCCTGCTGGAGTCTGTGCTTTGTAGCTGGACACCACATAAGTTCAACAGCTCCAGGAAATGTTGGATTTACCAGGCTTATTTGGGATGGGTTTCTGTCTTTCAGGATTCTCCTGTGCTACCGATCCCCTCCGTGCTTTTGCAGTGTGAGCAGTCTGGGGATGCAGCATAGAGCATTGGTCTTGGGGTCACTGTTGTGCCTTGGGTTGAAAAAGTCTGGAGTCCCTGGGCTTGCTAACTGTCTGTGCTTTAGTTGTGCTGTGGGCACTGGGCAAGGCTGAAAGTGGGGATAAGGTAGAAGTGAGTGATTGATGTTGGGAGATAGACGAAGAGTGCTACCACACAGAAATACCATGTAGGGATAGATAGAAGGCATGGGGTTAAATAAAAAATAAGGGGATGCATGGAGAGATGGGTAACGTGGGAAGAGTTGATCACTATCACCTAGGTATCCTACACTAACACAGACCCCTTTTGCCTCCCCCAGGCCATGCCCCTTCCAGACTTTGTGTCTCAGCTGATGTTGCCCTTTTAGGGGCAGGCAGGAGATAAGCAGATGTAGAGCACAGTGGATTTTATAATAACACAGTGGTTATAGACAATTGCCTAATGAGGACCAGATGGCTAGTTTTATTTTAAGTTGCTCTTTAACAACATTCCCATCTAAGCTGTGTTTTTTAAGTAATAGGTTTTTAATGAGATGCCCATAAGATCTTATAACACATCAGGTTTTAATTGCACCGACCTATTTAAATGGCAGTGTATGTCTTCAGCACTGCTTCTATGTTTTTATGGTGTTTAATTCCTTCCCACCACCGTTCCTGACTCCAAACCTCAGATGGGCTTTGTCAAAGGGACTGTTCCTCCCAGCACTGGATGCTGCCCCTGCTGAGCTCATCCATGCCATTCCAAACCTAGACCGAGGACAGATCTCCACTGGGAGGGAGGAGGCATCTTCTTCCTCCTCTCTCGGAGGTCAGGGTGCAGCTTTGCTTCACAAAATAAAAGCTCTGATTATAAACGTTGTTCTTGGATGGAGAAGGCATGAAACAGTGTGGCTTGTGTTGCAAAGATACTGTTATGGAGCATTCACTTTGGAATGATGCCTCTAAATGCCCCAGGAAGCACGGTGTGGCCATGCTGCAGAGAATCTGAGAGCCCAGACACACAGGGGACATTTCAATGGTGAAAAGCCATGAAGAATCTCTGAGAAAATATGTGAAATGCTGCTATGAGAGGGTTGTAACTACATATGGTGTCCACAGATGATCCACATTTCTTAGCTGGGGACCCTGAGATAAACTACCTGCCCAATGTCTGAAAACAGAAGCAGAGACCCAGGTTTCTTGCTTCTCTACTGCCTGTCTACCAGGTTAGGTCCTGGACAGCACAGGTAGCTCATCTCGTCTCTGGGAGTCTCTGGTAAGTGGCCACTTACCTGTTGTACAGGCTGTCCTGGCTAGAGCATCGCTTGCTCCTCTGGGCAGAGAGAGGACAGACGAAAGGAAAACTGGGAAACATGACTGGACAACCCTAGGAGAGAGTGCTGGACCAAACCGCAGCTTCCCTGCTTCTCATCTTAGTGCAAGGCCCATGGGTTCCTTTTGATCACCTTTACAATCTGCATCAGCCCTCCAGCCTGCTCAGCCTTCCATGGCCTTCCCAACATGACTTGTGCTCTCCTTTGCTGGTGCTCAGCCCAATAATGAGAAAACACCACGCTGTAAGAAACCACCTTGCAGGGGGCAGAGCAAAAAGCCTGCTTCAGGACTCAAAATATTCTTTTTTTTTTTCAACCAGGCAGTCGTCATGTCGTGTCTGTGGAGTCCTTTCCTGCCTGCCCCACTCTTACATATATTAGCAGGCCTTGGACAAAGCAGTATGTGACTTTTACCTCTCACCCATCTGGGGATTTCATTTTTCCTGTTGATGTCAGAGGATCTGTGAAACTGCAGACAAGATCAAGACCTGCTTTCCTTCCTGGAGACTTGGTTGCCCTTTAGCAGAGCTTACACTGAGACCATGACTGTGTTGATTAAATGACATCAACATGTTTCAAAACATTATTTGATTTTTTTTTCTTTTTGCCAGAGTATTTGGCGTGTTTACCCAGACACCTTCCAGCAGCTGTAAACTCCAACAGTTTCCACTCATTGGTGGGTGGGGGAGGCATGCTGGTGAATGACACTGCAGTTTGAGGGGCATTCTCAGCCTTTGCTGCATTTGAAGTAGTTCACTCAAAGCCATCTTCAGTAAAATACCTCTTCCCCTTGCACTAGACTCAGCCCTGTTTGCTTAGCATTTCTTCTGTATTTAAGAACTCTTGTGGGTAGACACTGGGAGGCACCAACAAACCCCTCTTGTGTAGGGCATGAAACAAAGGCAGCAGAGAAGAGGCTATAAGGGATTATTTACTGAGGAGTTGAAGTCCAGATATGACCTGTGTCACACTAACAAATGTGGCTTAAGTGGACTCTTGAGTATTCGCTTCTCAAGTCTTGGCATAGAAACTAAGTTATTAATTGCTTTCTTGGAGAAATCAGGCTTTGCTGATTCATCTCTGAGCAATGACCATGGTGGAACATGAACACCAGTGGAATATTGAACAATCCAGGCAGGAGGAGCCGGGGTGTGAATCCAACTAGTGAAGCTCTGCTTAACACCAGCCTGGACTACCCTGGGCTGGGCTTGGCAGAAGTGCATATATAAAATGTTTCCACTGTTCTCCCCTTATCTGCCTGCCCAGTTGTGTTGCCATAGAACACCATCAGACTGGTCAAGCGTGATTTCCCCTTGGTGAATCCATGTTGACCACTCCCGATAACCTTCTTTTCCTCCAGACACTTGGAGGTGACATCCAGAATGAGCAGTTCCATCACCTTTCCAGGGACAGAGGTGAGGCTGAGTGGCCTTCCTTCGTGGCCTCCCCTTTGCTGACTCCTGTAGCCTGGTCTCTGTTTAGCCAAACAGCATGTGTGTGAAGTAGAAAGCGTGTGTGAGCTCTGGGGCCGGGGCACAGAGCCACAGCTGGGCTTAGGGCTCTGAAGCTGTGTTGTCTGAGCCGGCAGTTGCTCTGTGGGTTGAGGGAGCTTTACTTGGACCCATAGCAGCCTTGCAAGAAAAACAAAGGCAGCTGGAGGGAGCACATCATGTGTGTGCTTAGCACTGAGCTAACACCCCCTTCTCTTTCTGCCCAACCTCTGGTGATGGGGCATGTTTCCTGCAGGCATGCAGAGTCAGTGATTTGTGATGAGCTCCCCTGCCTGCTAGTGGATGGAGGAGCTTCAGCACAGCTGGGAATGAGACAGACACATAAGAAAGCAGAAACCAGGGAGATGGAGTTTGGCTGGCAAAGAGGCAGAAGTGGGATGCCATTCCACCGGGATTACCCCTTGCCAGGAATTTGGCTTCACTGAACCATGGAGAGCCACCTCATGCCCACAGCACCCACTCCGGGGCTGGTGCCAAAATAGGGCCGGGTTGCTGAGTTTTGCACCTCCCATGGTGGTGTGAGACAGAGCTGA